>JAGDQO010002587.1:0-18059 GCA_018342035.1 Solanum appendiculatum | reverse complement strand
AGAGGATCTTTGAACTCGACTTAGTACTAGAGGTTCCTTATGACCCTAATTCACCTCTAATACACTTCAAATACTTAGAAATAAATATATACCATTAGAAGTCATTGAGTTTGGGCCTACGCATATGAACAATGGCTCGGGTCTTAGCTAAAAAAATATTTTGGGGTGTTACAATCATAACCAGGTTTTAGCTAGAGTTAGCTATGGTGGGTTATTGAAGTCTAAATCAGCTAGAGTTAGTTGATATAGTGGGCAATAGAGTTATTGCTTAGTTTTTGCTTGTAGTAGAGTTGCTACAGTAAGGGGAAAGAGATTAAGAGTTTGATTCCTAGATTACTAGAGATTTGTAATCTAAAGTCTTTGCTCTATTTTGAGTGAAATGAAGTTGAGTTGAAAACCCTGTGAGACAGGTCGTGATTTTCTCCTCCCTTGAGCAAGTGGGTTTCCACGTAAAACTCTCGTGTCTGTTTTACTTTGAGTTATTCACTTTTCGCACTTTTATTCTGTCAAGGGACCTGGTTCATTGACTGCTAGTGGACGCATACATTCTATCAAACTACAAATTCATGTTTGCGTTAGCAGTAAATGTAATCAGGTTATCCACCAAATCAAGATGCTGCTCTCTGTTCAATTTCCTAAAGTACAATTCTTGCATCAATGGAAAAATATTCCTTACCAGGTTGACTGATTCAAGTCTAAGATTAATATCAAATGTCTTAGATGAAGCATGCCTAGTCCTGAAAATTATTGGATATGGTATCCTACCTATCCCGATAGGACCCCATAAAAGAACGGGAGCTGTTGAGAGGTTCCATATTGCCGAGACGAAGGACAACACTTCTGTACGTGATCGTAGTATGTCACGTCGTCTCGTTCTTAGTCTTTTTTTTTATTTAGAAGTATAAGCTAGAGTGACAAAAAATCTATAAATAAAGAAAAGAGGGAATTCATAATTTAGGACTTTTCTTTCTTTGCCTTACTGACCAACCACGGAGAAGGCTACCGTATCCACATCAAGGTGACAGGATTACGTTAGAGATAAGAATTGAGAACCAGACATGTTTATATCATACATTGAAAGTGGTCATGACCAATGTCTGATAACAAAACTATTTTGGCTACTTTGACTAAGTCCTTGGCTGAATTCAATGTGTAACTCAAAACAACTCAAAATTTGACTTGAGAATGACCACATTTTCTCTGATAGCAGCCAAATTTGCAAATTTGAAGAAAAAGCGTTTCCTGTTGATCTTCAATTTATTTTGTTTTTCTTTTTGGGACTAGAGAAATGTGTTTAATTATTCTTTGCGAAAACAATCTTATGAAGCTTACTCCCTCTATCTCAATTTATAATGCGTAGTTTGGATTTTCAAGAGCCAAATCGTTTAATTTTTTATGTAAATTCAGGCATGAAGTCTTTAAAAATTTAAAAATAAAATTTATATATTTAAAAAATACGTAAAAAGTACTATAAGTCACAATAATTGATCCGCAAATTGAGATATCTTAATCTCTCTCTAATAAAACACTATTAATTTGAGATTGGATTCTCTTCAAGGGTCAATACCTATTCCAACAAATTCCACAAGATACTTCATATCAAAAAATAATTTGAGTGAAGAAATTCCTTTTATATATTTGTAAAATCGGTTTGAGAGTCATTGAAATTTAATTTTATCAAAAGATTCGAGCATGAGAACTTTGAAATTCTTGGAGGTCTCATAAAATTAAAATACACTTTGCAAGTCTTTGGCCACTTTGATTAAGTCTTTGGCTGAATTAGATGTGTAACTCACAACCACTAAAAATTTGACTTGAGAATGACAACATATTCTCCAAGAGCAGCCAAATTTTGAAATTTGGCGAAAACGCATTTCCTGGTGGTCTTCTATTTTTTTTGGGGACCAGAGAAATGTGTTTAATTATTCTTTGCAAATCTTAAGCTTACTCCCTCTATCTCAATTTTTTTTTGTCACGGTCTGAATTTCAAGAGTCAAACAGTTTAATTTTCATCGTAAATTCCAGAATGAAGTCTTAAAAATTTATAAAATAAAATTTATATATTTGAAAACTACGTAAAAAGTACTATAAGTCTCATTAATTGATCTACAAATTCAGAGTGGTCGCACGTGAAGTGAAAGAATTGGAGTTTTTAATATCCGCAAACCATCTTCGGAGGTTGAGATGTCTTAGTTTTCATCTACATGTTCCAACAAATTCCACAAGATACTTCTTCATATCAAAAAAATAATCTTAGTGAAGAAATTCTTTTATTTGCAAATTTGGTTTGACAGTCATTGAAATTTAATTTTATCAAAAAATTCGAGCATGAGAAATTTGAAACTCTTGGAGGTCTCATAAAAATAAAATACGCTTTGCAACACGACTTTATTAGGCAGATTGAAAAATCACCTAATTTTTACACATTACATTGACAGATAGGCCACTTACTATAAAATTACGTTCACTCCTCGAAACCCATAAGTCTCAATTGTTTGTGAATAATTTGTGTTTCAATAAAACAAATTGAGACGACGATAGTTCAAGTAGGGAAAAGAAATAACTTATTATTTGAATGTAAAACTCGCAAAAAAAAGTGATATTCAAACATATTTTTAACCATTATCTCTTGATTTTCTTTGCTCTTCATTTATTTATATGCTTAATCATTCTTTGTTTATTATGGATTCAAAGTTTGAATTGATCTTTATGTTCATAACAATGCCATTCTTGTGATACATTTTCTCAAAGACAAAAGCGGAAAAATCCATAATTGACTTAAGAATGATAACATTCTCTTAAAGATAAAACAGAACAACCCAAATTTGCAATATTTGGAGAGAAGACATTACGAATAATCGTAACGTCAAGTGTGGGCTATTCTGCTCCAGGTTTCATCTCTACCAAACAATCTAAAAAAATCTGTTATGAGAAGTAAATGCGAAATGAACTATCTTAGTTTTTAACGGGTTAGACAAGTGGAGCGGGTTAATGTACTGGTTAAAATCGATAGTTTTTCGTATTTAAAAAGTTTGGTTTGGAAAAAGTTCCACACCGTCATTATCCACCGAAAATATAACTTGAATTGGTTGAGTAACTTTATATGTGAAATGACAATAAATATATAACTTTTATGTTACAAAATAAAGAAAAGTGACTTTCTGAGAGATAATATTGTGTAGAAATTTGGAGAGAATACGTTAGGAATCATAACATGGAATTATCACCAATAATAGGAACCAAGAGTTAAGATATTTATTTTCTAAATTCTTAAAATTTGATTTGGCTTTTCATTTTTCAAAAGTTCCACATCATCAGACATCAATATCTAGCACGTCCCATAAAAATAAAGCACCCTTCTCAACACGGCTAAGACAGATTGAAAAATGACAACATTTTCTCAAAGACAAAAACAAAACAAGTGGAGAGAAGACATTACGAATCATCGTAACGTCTAAGACTGAGAATTGTTGGATATGGTCCACTACTTTATAGATGAGAATTGAGAACCAGACATGTCTGTATCATAAACAAAGAGTGGTCATGATCAATGTGTGATAACAAAACTATTTTGGCCATTTTGATTAAGTCCTTGGCTGAATAAGAGGTGTAACACAAAACAACCCAAAATTTGACTTGGGAGTGACAACATTTTTTCTCTGATAGCAGCCAAATTAGCAAATTTGGAGAAAACGCGTTTCCTGTTGGTTTTTTATTAGTATAAGTTACGTAAAATATCAAATCTATGAACCCGAAACAATAAACTCAAATTATGATGATGATTTCTAGCAAAGCATTCTCTTCACTTCAGTTTTTCACTCTTTTATATCTCTTTACAGTTACTTTTGCTTCCACTGAGGAAGCAACTGCCCTCTTGAAATGGAAAGCAACTTTCAAGAACCAGAATAATTCCTTATTGGCTTCATGGATGCCAAGTTCTAATGCATGCGAGGACTGGTATGGAGTTATATGCTTTAATGGTAGGGTAAACACGTTGAATATTACAAATTCCAGTGTCATTGGTACACTCTATGCTTTTCCGTATTCATCTCTCCCTTTTCTTGAGAATCTTAATCTTAGCATGAACAATTTCTCTGGCACCATTCCACCTGAGATTGGTAATCTCACTAATCTTGCCTATCTTGACTTGAACATCAATCAGATTTCAGGCACAATCCCACCACAAATCGGTTCACTAGCTAAGCTTCAGATCCTCCGTATATATGACAACCATTTAAATGGCTCTATTCCAGGAGAAATAGGTTACCTAAGGTCTCTTACTAGCTATCTTTGGGTAGGAACTTTCTTAGTGGTTCTATTCCAGCTTCATTGGGGAATTTGAACAACTTGTCTTTTTTGTATCTTCATATAATCAACTCTCTGGCTCTATTCCTGAAGAAATAGGTTACTTGAGGTCTCTTACTGTACTATATTTGGGTAATAACTTTCTTAATGGATCTATTCCTGCTTCATTCGGGAATTTGAACAACTTGTCTTTTTTGTATCTTAATAATAATCAACTCTCTGGCTCTATTCCTAAAGAAATAGGTTACTTGAGGTCTCTTACTGTACTATATTTGGGTAATAACTCTCTTAATGGATCTATTCCTGCTTCATTCGGGAATTTGAACAACTTGTCTTTTTTGTTTCTTTATGAAAATCAACTCTCTGGCTCTATTCCTCAAGAAATAGGTTACCTAAGGTCTCTTAATGTCCTACATTTGAGTAATAACTCTCTTAATGGCTCTATTCCTGCTTCATTCAGGAATCTGAACAACTTGTCTGAATTGGGTCTTTATGAAAATCAACTCTCTGGCTCTATTCCTGAAGAAATTGGTTACCTAAGGTCTCTTACTATGCTAGCTTTGGGTAGGAACTTTCTTAGCGGTTCTATTCCTGCTTCATTGGGGAATTTGAACAACTTGTCTTATATGTTTCTTAATGATAACAACTTGAAGGGAAAAGTTCCGCAATGTTTGGGTAATATCAGCGGGCTCCAGATTTTGCTGATGTCACATAATAATCTCAGTGGAGAGATCCCTTCATCTATTTCCAGTTTAACATCACTACAAATACTAGATTTGGGCAGAAACAATCTGGAGGGAGCAATTCCACAATGTTTTGGCAATATTAGTAGCCTCCAAGTTTTTGATATGCAGAACAACAAACTCACTGGTACTCTTCCAACAAATTTTAGCATTGGAAGTTCACTTATAAGCCTCAACTTGCATGGCAATGAACTAGAGGGGGAAATCCCTCGATCTTTGGCCAATTGCAAAAAGTTGCAAGTTCTTGATCTAGGAGATAATCATCTCAATGACACATTCCCCATGTGGTTGGGAACTTTGACAGAGCTGAGAGTTTTAAGATTGACATCGAATAAATTGCATGGACCAATAAGATCTTCAGGGGCTGAAATCATGTTTCCTGATCTTCGAATCATAGATCTCTCTTACAATGTGTTCTCGAAAGACTTACCAACGGGTCTATTTCAACATTTGAAAGGGATGAGGTCAATTAATAAAACAATGGAGGAACCAAGTTATGAAGGAGAAGGATATTACCAAGACTCGATAGTTATTGTAACAAAGGGATTGGAGCTTGAAGTTGTGAGAATTTTGTCTTTGTACACAGTTATCAATCTTTCAAGCAACAAATTTGAAGGACATATTCCTAGTATTCTGGGAGAGCTCATTGCGATTCGTGTACTTAATTTATCTCATAATGGATTGAAAGGCTATATACCACCATCACTTGGAAGTTTATCTGTAGTGGAATCATTGGACCTCTCGTTTAACCAGCTTTCGGGAGAGATACCACAACAACTTGCTTCTCTTACGTTTCTTGAATGCTTAAATCTCTCCCATAATAATCTGCAAGGATGCATCCCTCAAGGACCTCAATTTCATACCTTTGAGAACAATTCATATGAAGGTAATGATGGATTACGTGGATTCCCAGTTTCAAAAGGTTGTGGCAATGATCCTGTGTCGGAGATAAATTATACAGTGTCTGCACTAGACGATCAAGAAAGCAATTCTGAATTTCTCAATGATTTTTGGAAAGCTGCTCTGATGGGCTATGGCAGTGGACTATGTATTGGATTATCCATAATATATTTCATGATCTCAACTGGAAATATGAAATGGCTTGCAAGAATCATTGAAGAACTGGAACACAAAATTACCATGCGACAGAGAAAGAAGCAGCGGGGTCCAAGGTATTACAGAAGAAGAAATAATCACTTCTAGACAAGTTACCAATAAAGAAAGATTTGATTTCAGAACTTCAGGTATTTAAGCTAAGCTGTACACTAATCTTTTTTAGTTTATTCTTTTTAATATATTAGGTTTTATGCTTTTTTCGTTATAAACAAATACTTATTAACGCTTGATACGAATTGCAAGTAATCAGTTGGAAGCTGTGATAACAAAGGCTGAAAATTTAAAGTTGTGTGACTCACTTTCTTATTTTTTCAGATTTTCAGATGCCAAGAATAAAAAGACGTTGGCATAATGGATTTGGTTCTTCCTATGTTGCAGTTTATGATGTTGGATTTGATTTTTAGTTTTATAAGCTTTTCTTAACTTGGGAAAATGTAATATTATGAATTTTGATGATATACAATAAATGTTGTGTGTATTGAATGATGTGTATGCATTTCTCGGATCAATAATACTCACCTCAAAGACTGAATTAATGGAGGAAGATATTTAGCGTGCGATAGAAGAAAGAGAACTAACAAAGAAGAATACGTAACAACCTTGGGCGTAACTGGTTAACTCACACCCAAAGCTAGTTATTCTGGTGGGAAAGGCCAAGTTTTATTTTTTTGTGATAAGGTTGTCGTGGAAACAGTCTCTTGCAGAGATGTAGAGTGAGGTTGCATATAATACACCCTTGTGGTCCGGCCCTTCCCTACATTGCAGGAGCTTAGCCTTTTATTATACAAACAAGCTTACTCAAAGTAAACTGTTTTTGTCATTTGCATTCTTCAATAATGTTCCTTGTTGTGCTCGTGGCACTTTGAAACTTTCCTTTGCCAATTGCAATAATGTTAGTTTGAAACATTTGTGTGTCCTATTTCCAGATACAGGGGGGTATACTAGATAGATCAAAGTTGAATAATCTATATGAAACAGCACTGGCAAGACAGAATATTGTAAAATGACCCTAACAACAGGGAAGTTTCGACTAATCTATTCGAGGTAGCTGATAATTCACAGGATGCATTTAATAGTTCAACCAACTCCGGAACAAATGCTGCACAAAATGGCTCATTACCATGACTATGGTGTTCTCATGCAACAATAGGTTGCCAATATGACTTAATCACAACATATTGGAATTGGTTAACTATTTGTTAGTTAAATAGTTAGCTGATTAACTCTGTTAGTTGGTGAAGTGATTAGTTTAGGAGGTTAATTAATCAGTCTGATTAATAGTCAGTTAGTTTGTTAGCACTCTATATTCACAATTCAGACACTCCTGGAAGTGTTCTCACCACCGTGCAGCTTATAGGGACAGAAAATTATTCTTTATGGAGCAGATCCATGTTGATTAATCTTCGAGCTAAGAGTAAGCTGGGGTTCGTGTTAGGAACATGTAAGAGGAGTGATTAAGATTGTTATGGGATGAATTTGATGCTCTAGTTCCTCCACCTTCATGCAAATGTGATAAATTTAGAACCTATGTGGACCATCTAGCATGTTTAAAAAAAGTTACACAAACAAAAATTAAACTCTTCTTCTTTTTGAGGGAATTTATTTTTTGTATGATAGTTTTATTTACTTAGGGAAAAATGAGAGTAGATGTGTAACACATGGATTAAATTAATAAAATGACAAAAACAAAATAACTCAAATTTAACTTAAGAATGATAATATTTTTTCTAATTATAACATAAAATATAGACAAACAAAGTGTGAATAAAAAAGAGTAAAAAAGGGCGGCCAAATTCACAATATTTGGAGAGAACACTTTATGAATCATGACATGAATTATCATCAGTAATTTGAACCTAGAGTTAAAGATATTTTTTTGCTAAAATTATTAAAATTGATTAGGTTTTTCGCCTTTTTTTTAACTTAAAGTTTTCTCATATATCCTTAATGACATGCTCTTATAACTATAGAGATATTACTTACATGTGTAGCATGATTTTGTAGATAGATAGGATGTAAGTTGTGAGTACTTTTGTAAGCCTTGCGCAATGATGTTGATGTACTAGGAACCTCAATAAACTCAATGTGGTCTGATCCTTTTTCTGACCCCGCTCAAAATAGGAATTTTGTACACCTGGTTGTCCTTAGGGACCTCAATAAGGACAAGGATTGGGTTTGGACGTGGACGTGTTGAGTCCAATCCCAATGAGATAATTTAGAAGTACAGTTTACCACTATTTTTCATGGATCAATAACCAAAACCTCAGAATTAATTCCTCTTGGTGGAGAAGAACTAATATGATTGGTTGCAGTCAAAGTTCCAACGTTGGTGATATTGGAAGGCTCCCGCTCCCTATGACATGGTTTAAAAGTGTAGATCAATTACCCTTACTAGTAAAAAACAAGGTGCTCTAAAAGAAATGCGTCGAAGAAAGGCTCAGTGAAATAGACATATCTATAAGGATGCAGACTATTAGAAAGATGATTATTCTCTGATCCGAGATCGGACATCATTTGTATCTTGTCAGAGGCGGATCCACATTCATATGTGGGGGTGCACGTGCACCTTTTAACTTCAGAAAAAATCATGTGTATATATGTATATCTATCTTGAGAAACTAGCAAAAACTAGGATATAATTAACAGTGCAATCATAAGGAGTATATGAGTTCCCTTGTGCTATTGGTACAAGCTAAAGGAACCACCAGTGAGACCAGGGTACAAATCTAGTTAGAGCCCTATTTCTTTGTTTTTATTTTAAGTTTATTGGTGCACCCGAAATCTTCAAATCCTGCCTTCGCCTCTGATCTTGTATCCTTCCTATTGGTCTCTGGCATATGCTGTTGTCCTGCATTTGTCTCATTTGGACTCTAGCATATAATGTTACTTATTAAGTCCACATAATTAATCATAATAATATTTGCACGTTCCTTGAGAAACACATTTAACCGTCTTAATCATAAGAATATTTTTCTAAACCATAATTTATTTTGTTTTTGCGTAGTTTCTTATTCTTTTACGTGTGGTATTGTAGTTTCTTATTCTTCTATATGTGGTAACTTTTGCTGCTTCATTTAATTTGTATCTTGCTATTCAATTACTACATTTTTCGTACTCTTCTGCTTCTATAATCTTTCATTTGAGCTAATAGTCTATAAAAAATAACCTCTACCCCCGACAAAGATATGGGAGGTCACATACATTCTACCCTCCCACTGGGTATGTTGTATAAATTTGGAAGAAAAAAAGTAATAAAAACGTTAGACTAAAAGTTGAATAGATAAATTCTCAATCAATGAGATCTGCAAGTACTTTAAACTAAACTTTCCTTTATTTTAATAATATATCAAAAAAACTTGAACTCCTAGTAAAAAATCTGAAAAAATGCTAAATCTAAATGTATAGACTAAGTAGAATCTAAACATTATAGTAAATAACTTGCAAAATCAATAAATAATTGAATAAAGAACGTTAAATCATTCTTTTAGGAACCCCAGATCTCTCCAATCTATCTTCGAGTTGATCTTCTTTGTCCTTCAACTTCCAAAGATCAGTTGTGGCCTCGAATCTTTCTTTCGTTGTATCAGTGCCACTTTCTTGCTGATTTTTAATATTATTTGTTCGCTGGTCTATCTCTTGTCTCGTATCTACCAACTTCTCCCAGTTCTTCTCAATTGTTTTGACTTTTGAGGTAGACATTCTTGCTTCAATTTGGTGCGTAAGTACTATATAGAGTATCAAACTAGCTCAAACAACTGTAAATGCAAAAATAACAAAGTTAATGAAAACCAAATCAGAATATCGCATATAATTAAAGTAGCTTCTTTTCTAATACATTAAAATATTAAAATCATTCTTTGTAAATGTCCCTAAAGCCTATAGCGATATTTGATCCAATGACAATTAACTAATGTCGATAAAGGTTTTAGCACTTTTTATCAATGTGTATATTCCACGAAAAATAGTTTTGTTATAGTGAATATTGCTCTTCTTGTTCTTTGTTCTTTACTATTTAATTTTTGTTTATACAAAGAGGCTTATAATATATTCATGGACAAAATCAATATGTTTTGACATAAGAAAAATATAGAAATTGTTAATATATTTTGATTTGGTTTTTAATTATGTTACATATATACTGTCATACGTAATTTTAATTTGACATATATATCAAAAGCAAGAATGTCTTCCTCAAGGAAAAATAATGAGAACTTGAAAATGAACCATAAGTTGGAAGAGGTGAGAGAAGATCAGATACAACCTATATTAAACAATTGGAGGTACAACAAAATCAGAATATATGATACAAATATGAAAAATATTCTATCTTGATTTAGCTTCTTTATAGATAAGGTTTGCGTATATTCTATATTCTTTAGAACCTATTTGGTGGTATTACTTTTGCTGCTTTATTTCTAATAGGTATATTAGTGAGAGGAAAATGGATTATGTATTGACATTCTGAAACTTGTTAGAAAAAAAAAAGTCTTTTGTAGAATGTTGAATCCAACACACTTATGATGAATGTTGAAACTATAATCCAACACCTAATCTTGGCTATAAAACTTTGGTTAACACCTTGCTCTTTGGGATTTATGGAAGGGGGTGGAACTAGATTTTTGAATGCATATAAACTCTTGATAACAATTTCTGAATAGTTGAGTGATTATTTGAAAAATCAACTCTTGATATCTATTACATGAATCATAGATAATGTAGCCTAAAATTGTATTGATCTAAGACTGAAAATTATTGGATATGGTCCACTACTTTAGAGATAAGAATTGAGAACCAGACATGTCTGTATCATACATTAAAAGTCTTCATGACCAATGTGTGATAACAAAACTATTTTGGCCACTTTTACTAAGTCCTTGGTTGAATTAAATGGGTATCTCAAAACAACTCAAAATTTGACTTGAGAATAACCATATTTTCTCTGATAGCAACCAAATTTACAAATTTGAAGAAAACGCGTTTCCTGTTGATCTTTAACGTTTTTCTTTTTGAGACTAGAGAAATGTGTCTAATTATTATTTGTGAAAGCAATCATATGAAACTTACTCCCTCTATCTCAATTTATTATGCATAGTCTGAATTTTCAAGAGCCAAATAATTTAATTTTCACCGTAAATTCAGGCCTGAAGTCTTTAGAAATCTTAAAATAAAATTTATATATTTAAAACTACGTAAAAAGTATTATAAGTCACAAAAATTGATCCACAAACCTTCTTCGGAGTGGTCGTATGTGAAGTAAAAGACTTGGAGTTTTTAATATCCACAAACCATCTTCGGTCGTTGAGATATCTTAATCTATCTCTAATAAAACACTATTAATTTGCGATCAAGTTTTCTTCAAGGGTCATTACCTATTCCAACAAATTCCACAAGATACATCATAATATCAAAAAATAATCTTAGTGAAGAAATTCTTTTATTTGCAAAATCGGTCTGAAAGTCCATGAAATTTAATTTTATCAAAAGATTCGAGCATGAAAAATTTATAACTCTGGCAGGTCTCATAAAAATAAAATACCCTTAATTTTGTTGCTCTTCATTTATTTATGTACATATCAATGCCATTCTTGTGATACATTTTCACAAAGACAAAAACAAAACAACCCAAATTTGACTTAAAGAATGACAACATTTTCTTAAAAACAAACAATCTGAACAGATCTGTTATGAGATAAAAATGTGAAATAATATTAGTTTTTAATGAGTCAGACAAGTGGAGTTGGCCAATATACTGGTTAAAATTGATAGTTTTTCGTATTTTAAAAGTTTGGTTCGGAAAAAGTTCCACACCATCATTATCTACTGGAAATCTAACTTGAATTGGTTGAGTAACTTTACACGTTAAATGACAATAAATGACTTTTCTACTACAAAACAAAGAAAAGTGACGTTCTAAATGGTTGAGTGACCATGTGAGAAATCAACTCTTGACATCTTGACATCTGCTATACGAATTAGAGATAATGGAGTCTAGAAATGTATTGATCAACGACAGAGAATTATTGGATATGATCTGCTACTTCAGAATCAAAATTGAGATATAGACATGCCTATGTCATACATTAAAAGTGGTCATAATCAATGTCTGATTAAGTCCGTCCTTGGTTGAATTAGAGGTGTAACACAAAACAACCCAAAATTTGACTTGGGAGTGACAACATTTTTTCTCTGATAGCAGCCAAATTTGCGAATTCGGAGAAAACGCGTTTCCTGTTGTTTTTTTATTAGTATAAGTTACGTAAAATATCAAATCTATGAACCCGAAACAATAAACTCAAATTATGATGATGATTTCTAGCAAAGCATTCTCTTCACTTCAGTTTTTTACTCTTTTATATCTCTTTACAGTTACTTTTGCTTCCACTGAGGAAGCAACTGCCCTCTTGAAATGGAAAGCAACTTTCAAGAACCAGAATAATTCCTTATTGGCTTCATGGATGCCAAGTTCTAATGCATGCGAGGACTGGTATGGAGTTATATGCTTTAATGGTAGGGTAAACACGTTGAATATTACAAATTCCAGTGTCATTGGTACACTCTATGCTTTTCCGTATTCATCTCTCCCTTTTCTTGAGAATCTTAATCTTAGCATGAACAATTTCTCTGGCACCATTCCACCTGAGATTGGTAATCTCACTAATCTTGCCTATCTTGACTTGAACATCAATCAGATTTCAGGCACAATCCCACCACAAATCGGTTCACTAGCTAAGCTTCAGATCCTCCGTATATATGACAACCATTTAAATGGCTCTATTCCAGGAGAAATAGGTTACCTAAGGTCTCTTACTAGGCTATCTTTGGGTAGGAACTTTCTTAGTGGTTCTATTCCAGCTTCATTGGGGAATTTGAACAACTTGTCTTTTTTGTATCTTTATAATAATCAACTCTCTGGCTCTATTCCTGAAGAAATAGGTTACTTGAGGTCTCTTACTGTACTATATTTGGGTAATAACTCTCTTAAAGGATCTATTCCTGCTTCATTCGGGAATTTGAGAAATCTGCTATCTCTGTTTCTCAGTCATAACAATCTCATTGGGGAAATTCCTTCATTTGTGTGCAATTTGACATCACTGGAAGTGTTATATATGCTGAGAAACAACTTGAAGGGAAAAGTTCTGCAATGTTTGGGTAATATCAATGGTCTCCAGGTTCTGACGATATCACATAATAATCTCAGTGGAGAGATCCCTTCATCTATTTCCAAGTTAACATCACTACAAATTCTAGATTTGGGCAGAAACAATCTGGACCACAATGAGTGACTTCTCTTGTTAATGAAATTAATGGTCATAATAGATATGTGTTTAAAATTTCTGTTCAATTAGTTTGTAATATTTGGAGATCTTAAATTGAACAGATGCACATCTATTCGTGAAAGAGGGTGACTATTCTAAAAAGTCATCTCTCAAGTTCTATAAATATAAGGACTCTCTTTAAGTGACATAAGAAATATCTGCAGTACACTACGGCTTTGTTAGATCCTGAAGGAAATTGTTTGTAACCCCCTAAACGATATACTTATATCGATAGGTGGTAGCATGTTCCTGAAGAAATAATCGAGCTTTGCACAGGATGCTCCGGACACCACCATTATTAAACAAAATGCACATGAGAGAGTAAGAAATTTCATGACAGAGGAAAGGAGGTCATGCCAAGATTTAATCAAGAAACTAATACATTCTTTGTAGCATTTGGATAACCATTTATCACACGTTTGGAGCAAAATTATGTACATAAAACTAAAAACGAATCATGTTCCATTGTGTGGTGAAACTCCACAAGGACTAGTCCAAGATATTGAGATCAAGGATTTCTAAGTGCAGCCCATCTCTTTTCCAGTTCATCAATCCCGGAACTGCCAGCACGAAGACAATACAACATACATATGTGCATGAGAGCATTAATGAGAGAGTAAACTTTACATCACAGAACATGAAAACTGCACTTCATACTAATACAATTATTTGCAGGAAGAAAAAAAAATAGAAAACCAAAAGCGCAACTTACTTGATCTGCCAACGAGCAGTGCACTCAGGATGTCTAGTAATTCACTTGAGGATACAGTAGTACTTGAGTCGAAATCAGTTCATCACTCAACATTATTGTGTACTAGCCCCTATTATGTATTCTGGTTTTAGTCTCTCCTTTCATTTTGTTAACGCAGCTCAGACAAAGTCGGACTACAATTTTTGTGGCTTTAATTGATTCACCAAATTGGTTTTGTACTGCCGAGAGCTTATAAAAGATTACACGCGATTTAGTGAGCTCAGTTGAGACTAAGTTGATAGCTAGCTCAGAGCTTGAATGTATATTCACTGGTCATAGTCAATCTCCGAACCAGATCAACAGCTCCAACAACAAGGTAGTCAAATGAAGACTAGCATAACTTTAACTAGGCTCACAATTTCTAGTGTAAGCCTGGCTCTGTAGGTTCTTCTTTTTTCTTTGAATAACCGAGAATTATGTTGTTTATTTGTCTAAGACTGAGAATTAGTGGATATGGTCCCCTTCTTTAGAGATGAGAATTGAGAACCAAACATGTCTCTATCAATGTATAATAACAAAACTATTTTGGTCTCTAGGTTAAGTCCTTGGCTGACTGAGAATTGTTAGCTTTTCATTTGTTAAAGTTTGGCTTGAAAAAAGATCACACCATCGTTATCTACCGGAAATATAACTTGAATTGATTAAGTGACTTTATACGTGAAATGACAATAAGTAAGTGACTTTTCTGTTACAAAACAAGAAAAGTGACTTTCTGAATAGTTAAGTGACTATATAAAAAATCAACTCTTGACATCTACCGGATGAATTAGAGATAATTAGCCTAGAAATTTATTGATCTAAGACTGAGAATTATTGGATATGCTCCATTACTTTAGAGATGAGAACTAAGAACCAGAATTAGATGTGTAACTCAAAACCACTCAAGATTTGACTTGAGAATGACAATATATTCTCCGCGAGCAGCCAAATTTTTTGGATGGAAAAATTACTTGAATAGGTAACTTTTAATAAATATTTAATGATTTTAGAAATACTTTTTATTTATTACCAAAACCACTCAAAATTTGACTTGAGAACGACAACATATTCTCCAAGAGCAGCCAAATTTTTTGGATGGAAAAATTACTTGAATAGGTAACTTTTAATAAATATTTAATGATTTTAGGAATACTTTTTATTTATTACCATTTATAGCAATATATAGCAATATTATGATAAATCTGCAATATGTATTAAAAGTGAATTATGTATGCAATATATATGTATTATAACTGTTTTAAAATATATTATGTTTTTTTGGTAAGAAATTGACACATTGAATTATAAGTGAATTAAAATGTGTGATAAATGTATTATTCATCAATAAAACTTGTATTATATATGTTTTTTAAAATTGTTCTCTGTAATATGTATTAAAATTGTATTATAAATGTATTAAAAGTGTTTAAGTGAAAAGAAAATGTTATTGCTATAAATGGTAAATATTTTCTTAATATAGTATATTTATGTAAGTTACCCATTTGGAAATTTGGCGAAAACGTGTTTCCTGTTGGTCTTCAATTTTTTTTGGGGACCAGAGAAATGTGTTTAAAAAATCATCTTAAGCTTACTCCCTCTATCTCAATTTATTTGTCACAGTCTGAATTTCAAGAGTCAAACCAGTGTTTTGGAAGGCGAAAGACGATAAAAGGCGACAAGGGTCTGCCTCGCCACAAGGCGAGACGCTTGCCTTTTTGAAGTGCGGCACCAATTAATACCAAAAAATAAAAATATTTAGTTGCATATGTAAATAATCAAAATCTCAATAGCAATATCATATTAGAAAATATTTCAATTCAAAAACTGAAAAATGGAAAGTACATACTAAAAGTCTAGAACTTGAATTAGAAAAAAACAAAACAAAAGTCAAAACAGAGGTAAAAGTGACTCTGAAGTCCGAAGAAGAAGGAAAAGAAACCGAAGAAGAAGAAAAGAAGAGATATGTATTGGTTGGACTTTGGAGTAGCTGGAAAAGTTTGGTTGATCGCCGAAGGAGTCTAGTCGTAAACCCTAAAATTACCTTTTAACTTTTAAAATCCTAAATTGGTCGCTTTTTTTTTAAGAAGGGAAAAGGGTCTGATATACCCCTCAACTTTGTCATTTAGAGCTAATATATCCCTCGTTACAAAAGTGGCACACATATACCCCTACCGTTACAAAATAACTCATATATACCCCTAACGTTACAAAAGTGACTCACATATACCCCTACCATTACAAAAGTAACAAAAATAATTTTAAATTTATTTTTTCAATGAATTATTTTTTTTAAATCATGTATTTAATCATTTTCACACATAAATTATTTTTTTGGCTTCTTTGATTATTTTTATTTGATCTTTTTCCATTCTTAAGTATAAAAATAAGAGAAATAAAAAGAAAGAAGTGTGAGTGGAAAAAAACTAAAAAGTTAAAAAAATAAATTAAAACTAATTTTTTTACGGCTATATTGTAATTTAGTTTTTATATCCGTTAAAAAAATATTTGGAGCATCTATAATAAATTTTACAAGAGAATAAGTGAAAAAAATAAATATGACCATAAAAAAGTAATAAATTTAAATTAGTCGATGAATAAAAATAGTCAAAAGAAATAAACGTGTGAGAAGGATTAAATATACCCCCACATGTATTAGCTTTATAAAAAAAATTAAAAAAAGTTCTAAAATTAATTTAAAAATTATTTTTTTCACTTCCGTTAGAGGAAAAGGGTATATGTTAGCCATTTGTATAACAGTAAGAGTATATATGAGCCACTTTCATAACGAGAGGTATATCAGCTCTAAATGGCAAAGTTGAGGGGTATATCTGACCCTTTTCCCTTTTAAGAATATACAAAAGGCGACGCCTTTCTTGCCTTTCTTGCTTTTCTTGCCTCTCGCCTCTCGCCTTTTGTCGCTATGGCGTCGCCTTTTAAAGATCGACTCGCTACAAAGCTAAAAAGCGATGAAGGGTCGCCTCGCCTCTCGCCATTGGCGACAAGGCGATCGCCTATCACAACACTGAGTCAAACAGTTTAATTTTCACATTAAATTCCAGAATGAAGTCTTAAAAATTTATAAAATAAAATTTATATATTTGAAAACTACGTAAAAAGTACTATAAGTCTCATTAATTGATCCGCAAACCATCTTTAGAGTGGTCGCACGTGAAGTGAAAGAATTTGAGTTTTTAATATCCGCAAACCATCTTCGGAGGTTGAGATGTCTTCGTTTTCTTCTACATGTTCCAATAAATTCCACAAGATACTTCTTCATATCAAAAAATAATCTTAGTGAAGAAATTCTTTTTTTTGCGAATTTGGTTTGAGAGTTATTGAAATTTAATTTTATCAAAAAATTCGAGCATGAGAAATTTGAAACTCTTGGAGGTCTCATAAAAATAAAATACCCTTTGCAAAACGACTTTATTAGGCAGATTGAAAAATCATCTAATTTTTACACATTTCATTGACAGATAGGCGACATACCATAAAATTACACTCACTCCTCGAAACCCATAAGTCTCAGTTATCTGTGATTAATTTGTGTTTCAATAAAACAAATTGAGACGACAACAGTTCAAGTAGGGAAAAGAAATAACTTATTATTCGAATGTAAAACTCGCAAAAAAAGTGATATTCAAACATAATTTTGGTCATTATCTCTTAATTTTCTTTGCTCTTCATTTATTTATATGCTTAGTCATTCTTTGTTTAATATGAACTCCAAGTTTGAATTGATCTTTATGTTCATATCAATGCCATTCTTGTGATATATTTTCTCAAAGACAAAAGCGGAAAAATTCAAAGACTTAAGAATGATAACATTCTCTTAACGATAAAACAGAA
>JAGDQO010002586.1:0-29721 GCA_018342035.1 Solanum appendiculatum | reverse complement strand
TCTTCATTAATTACTCATGGTTCCCACAACCCTAGTTGTGGATTTAGCTACTCATGCTTGATGATTCACGATTCAAATTAGGGTTTGAAGAATAATTCATGAACTTACAGTGATGATAGATTAAATCCACAATATTGAATTGACAATCAAAAGCAAACTTTATAATCCAAAACTTCAAGAATTGATTTCCATATAAGTTCCAAAATAATTCCGCAAGTCAAAGCTAAATATTCGAAAACTGTTCAACAACCCAAATGAAATTTACATAGGGTATTTATAAAAAATAAATTCTAATTAAACTAGGAAAAGGAAATCTAAGGAAATTCGGCCTGGGCAGAGTCATCTACGGTTGTCGATCTACGGCTTGTAGTCAGGCCTACAGCTCGTAGGTTCCCACCGTCATCCAGCAGTTGGTAAAAATCCTGGGGGTTCCTTTCTACGGGTATGATCTACGGCTCGTAGACTTTTGTACGGCCCGTCCTGCTCTTTCGTTAACCAAGTCTTGAAGGTGACCCTCTTTAAAGTTTTCTACAGTTGGTCATCTACGGTTCGTAGCAAGAACTACGGCTCGTCATCCTGGTTCGTCGTTCCATACTTAGCCAAATCTTCAGGCACCTAAACCCACGACTTCAACTTACGGCTCATCAATGCACTGACGGCCCGCAGATCATCTCGTACATCACCAAAATCCTACTGCTGCAACATTTTTCTCCCGAACTACTCCAGAGGCCTATTTCCTGTAAAATTGAAAAAAATACTATCACATCTAATAACAAATTACTTAAGAAACATGCAAAACGCTAAGTTTAATGCATCAAAAGTACCGAAATTCACAGTACATCAACACCTTCAACTTAAAATCTTTGCTTGTCCTCAAGTGACATAAAACTCTAAATGACACATATGTATAAGCAACCCAGACTTCAAGCAATCGTACAACATTTTTCTCAATCACCCTCCTCCTTGTTTATTCTCAACATAGTGCAATTTTGTTATAAACCCAACAAGCTAACTCATGCGGATCAATATATGACATCGACATAACAATAGACACATATACATAAACATACAACAATTTACCAAAATACAAACTCTTCAATAACACAACTTGTGCCCTTACCACAAAGAAATCCCTTTTCACACAAAATTTTACTTTTTAATTAGGGACTCAGTATTCACTCACACTCAGAACGAATTCAATATAGTTTGTGCACAATACCATAGGCTTGCCCTTATTTTCTCTACTTTGGCTTTTCAAACCTTTTGGCTAGAATCACTATAGGACTTTATTATCTTGTAACATAGGCTCGGGGTCAGGTGTGGTATATTTGTACACTGAGTGTCTTTTCCTGTCCCTTCTTGACATCTCATTTGTCTCGTTACCTTCTTTTTCAACCACTTTTTCATATCTTCATGCTTTATACTCTTTTCCCTAGGATTTATATCAGCTCGAGTGTGACTTCTTTACTTGATTTCTCTTTTTGGTTATAGCTTTTGATTCTTTTCACTTCTTTTTGTGAATTCACACTATTTTCATCAATCTTAATCCGTCTGCTTCCTTTGTTCTACACACAACTCTATTCATACCCTTTGTTTCTTGCTTTCCTTCATAATAGAAATCCATAACTTAAACATTTAGTATGAGCTAAGGTACACGATGTCCTAGGAAGGACTAGGGCTAGAATTTAGGTAACTTTGCAGTAGCCACCCTTAACTTAGGCTTTTGGCCTACGTTGAGGTGCACGATGTCCACGGAGGGACCAGGGCCAAAACAAAGCTTAACAATACTTTTAGGGAAGGTGAATTGGGTGTATAGAAAGAATGGTATTCGTTAGGCTCAAACATTTGGATCGAAGGGAAATTTTTACATATTTTTGGTTAGTTCATTTTAGGCTTAAGTGGACTTAGTAGCAACAATGTCCTATGATCATGTTCTAGTTTTCAGTTCAAATTACCTTAGCAAGAACAACATGTCAAGTTCTAGATTGACACATGCCATACGAATATTCAAATAGGCTCACACTCACATGGAACCTTGTTGTAATTATCGAATCATCAATGAATCTGGTTAATGTTATAGCTTAAGTCATAATGTCACATCGATACTTATCATGTCATACAAAGATCCCACACATTCAACTTATCAGATTCACAGTCATAGCACAAATCAAATTTTTTTGGAGGGATATCAATTTCACACTTTAATGCCATCATGCTTTATTTCTAGATTACTTGAACATATTTGTAATCCTAAACATGCCAGTTCAATAGAAATAAAACAGTTCCTAAGGGACAAAGAACACAGGCAAGAAAACCCCAAGGAAGGCTTGTGAGTTGAGTTACTCAGACTTCACTTCAACTCACACTCAGTTTATCCCACCCCCACAGAAAAAAGTAGTGCAATGTCCTCAATGCACAGAAAAATTAAAACATCGAGTGAGACAAACCTGTGGCTCCAAAGCACCAGAGATCAATCAAGAAATTGGTAGGTCCGGTAACCCGAAACCCACAGGATCATCATGTGGGGCACCCTCAGTAGTGCCCTCAGTAGTGGTGTGGAGCGCACCATCAGTAGGATGCCACGAACCAGAAGCTCCTGCTGCCAACTCCCGCAAGCGCTCCTATCTCATCTGCTCGTCTAATATTAATTGCTGCTGGGCAACCTCTTGCACCTGTCTCTCTCTCTTTTGAGCTCGCCTAGCCTCCTCTGGGTCTATATCAACGTCCACACCAGTACGGACGTGCTTCCCTGCTGCACAGGCGGACTCAGTGGCCTGCTGCTCAGCACCAAATAGTGCAGTGTGCACTATGTCATCAGCATCAGCCTCCGGGGTGGGTTCTGGAGCAGTAGTGACGACGGCAGACAAGGCAGTAAGATTAGCATGGAGACTAGTTAACTCTGTCTGAAAAGATGAAATATCAGTAGTAGGCCCATATTGGGACCTCTCCATCATCCGAGTCTCAAAAGCGTGGATACGCCGGTGTACCACCTGTATCTTTGCATCTACCATCCGCTCTATCCGTGCCTCAGATTCGTCCACAGATTTTTGCATCCAAGGTCGTATGTGCTGCAACAGAGCTGCCATTTGAGCCGCTAACCTACTGACTCTAGCAATAGGAAGTACGACCGCCCTTATAGGAGTGGGGGCACGGGGTCTACTTGCGGTGGAGCCTGAAGCTGTGGATGGGGGAATAGACCCCTGGGGCTCCGTTGTAGGAGCCGAAACAGTGTCTGCATCAGCCTTCTCAAGGGCCAATGCCTCACCCATGGGCGGTAGCTCAACCTGAATACCCCTGCACAGTGCTGCAGGGTTGGGGTCATCACATATATGACCAATATTCACGGTCTTAGACACCTCGATATACAAATCACCCAAATAGACTGGTATAGTCACCTCGCGACACAACCTGAAAATAAGATAAGGAAAGGGTAACGTCGTCGTCTTCCGAAAAGCCCTCTCATGAATCTCTGAAATAATCACCTTGGCAAAATCATTCTTGTGCCCAGCCATTAAGCATTCCACCATAACTGCACGATTCCATGTTAATTGGTTGTCCGCCATTGTAGGGGACAACCTAGTTCGAACTATGGACCACCAAAACTTTGCGGCAAAATTCAACGTGGCCTTCTTGATAGGAAGGGTAATATCTCTGACCCACTCAGTATGGAACCCCTGGTCCGCGATATAACCTGCCACCCACTTAAGCAGTGACTCTTACTGCTCCATATTACGCATAACTGCTTGGCTTCGGACCTACTGCATTCTGTAATCAAACTTAGCCGTGTTAATGGGCTGAGCATGAGATGGGCCGTAAATAAAACGGTGGAGGGTGGCCTTCGATATGTCGACGGGAATATCCCGAACATGAGTAGCAAGAGGCGGAGGCTACTCTAATGGCTTTGCCCTCCGGGGCAGATTCTATAGCAATGTGGCTGCATAAGATGCGTAGAACTCATGCACCATGATGGGACTGTACAATTCAACTTCTCAGCTTCCACTCACAGCGATGTCGTTTAAATAATTCATGTATCTGAGGAATGGTGTGGAGGCTACCTGTAAGTACACACCGCTCCTTCTCAATCTGCCGAGTGTGTTTCTGCTGGGCATTCTGGCGGATAGCCTCGTTGTAAATTCGAAACATGCCCTTTACACACAATAAGTTGGACTCACCTGCAACCCTAATGGGGTGTTCTTCTCCGAGATCAGTGTCACCCGAATTACAACCAGAAGCAGAGCCCGAAGCAGACCCCAACTCCGAGTCAGAGCCTGGCTAAGAATGGGCTGGGGGCTATAGGCAGCTTTATGTGGAGTGTCGTCCCCACCTCTACTCAAACTCTGCACTTTCTCTTCAGACTAGAAAGTGGCACTGTCATCAGCGAGGGTCGATCCCTCCGATACTGGAACTATAGCCAATTGTCTGACCTGTTGTCGAGTCGTTCGGGGTGACTTGGGAGAGCTATCCCCCATAGGTGGGTCATATTCAGACCCGCTCCGCTCATCTTCGGATGCCTTATCAATAATAAGTCTGCACCGGGCCGAAGGTGCGGTGGATTTGCTCTGATGCCTGTATTGGTGTGTGATCTTTGGTGGCATCGTACCTGTGAAGCCATGTTAGTATCTAAACACGCAAAAACAAAGCAAGAAAAGAGAATATAAAAGAGAAGAGAGAAAAAAGAAAATAAAATATTTATCCTACTATTGACACTGTTTCGAGTACGTACAGGAAGGGCCTATGGGCCGTATAAAGGATTACGGACCATAGTCCTGACTGTAGATGAGGATGTCCATTTTACAAGTTCCTGAAGTTTAAATGACGGCCTCTCAGGACGGTTCGTCAATAGATCTACGGCCCGTAGATCAAAGCGTCAAAAATAACTTAGGCTACAGTAGGGTAATACAAACTGACGGGAGGTGACCTACAGTCTGTAGGTTTCCCTACGACCTGTAGGTCATGATCGTTGACCAGGACAGTGTTAGTTACAATCAAAACAAGACCCAAAGCTCAACTAAACATCTAAATTACAACTAGAACATGCATTTCAACATATATGTATGCTTTTCCTTCATTGGTAAGGTTTCACTTTTGCAATTAAGTGCATGATCACAAATTAGAGAAAAACCCTAGACTCGGAATACATTTAGAAGCAATTCATACGTGATTCACATCAAATATCACAGCACCCACAACACAAACATCTCATATGTAGTTTGAAACTAAGCACAATTAGTATGCATATAAAAAACTACCCGAGGCAAAAACAAATGTCAATTTCAACTTTAAATTAAAGTACCAACCACAACTTAGCACGTGCAGTAGAGTGTAAAATTGGGGAAGAGTACTAGAAGCTATAAGCACGTACTAAGAAAACTCCGAACCTGCGAAGTGATGATTTAGATGGAATGGATAATTTAGGGGAAGGGAAACAGAGAGAGGGGGTTTTGGGGACAGCAAGGGAAAAAGAATAATATAAATAGGGGGGAATCGAAAGAATGCTTTAGGGAGTGGAGAGGGTCAAACTTAACAAAATTTGGGGAGGGGGGAATGTTTCCAACGGTTGGGGTGAAAGGGGGAAATTGGGGATGTTTGAAATTGAAGGGATTTATATGAAATAAGACGCGGATCGGGTCAGAGTTAATGACTGACTGCTGTTTATGGTTTCCCTTCTATGGGTCATAGATGGTTGTACGCGCCATTAGTTCGATCCGTCAGTACTCTCAACACATAATGAAATTTTGAAACATACCTGGGGTCTACGGTTGCAGACTACGGTCCGTTGATTAACATACGGTTCATACTGTGCAACCGTCCACTTAAAGCTCCAGCTGCTTTTGGACATCAAGGTGTACGGATGCCATTTACGGTCTGTCATTTTATTGATGATGCGTAGATGGGACCCGTAGACTCTCTACACTTCAAATTCTTCAAAGAGTTTTCTTACTTTTCTGCACATGTCACAAACATTAGGACTTCCTTTTAGCTTTTATTGACTCTTTTTGGACACAGACTGTAACACCCCAAGTTTCCAAATGATTTTAAAATGCAGAACTCACCTGAAGACAGTGACCTACGGAGGCCACCCACGGGCCGTAGATGGATTGACAGGCCGTAGGTGGCAACCGTCATTGGCACTGTGAATTTTCAAGATTTCTAAATTTCTGAACCTTGACCTACGGAACAGCAGGACGGTTCGTAGTCCAGTTGACGGGCCGTAGATGGGTTCCGTAGATGCCTTCCGGACTTAGCCAAATTTTCATCCCAAAATGAACTTTCTGAATCAATTAACGGAAGAGCAGGACGGTCCGTCAATTGATGTACGGACCGTAGATCCTGTCCGTCGATTGGCCCCGACAATTTTTAATTAAAGGCTTTTTGGTCTTTTTCCTAACAGATTACCTATTAAGCTAAGTCGGTTATACCCTTAATCTTAGACCTATAAATACTGTCTAAGCCTAATTCCTTCCATTCTAATTCATTCCAAAACTCTCCTCTCTCAAATATTTCTCTCTCAACTCTCAAGGAAGAAGAAGGAGCTTGAATCCTCCATTGAAGACCCTCAATCTTCTCCAATTTCTTGTGGATTGCTTTGAGGTATGATAGTGTTCACCATTAGGAGTCTTTTCTACCAATGGGCCCTTCCTCTTCTTCATGATTTTCAAAGGTTTACTCTAACCCAATTGAATTAGGGTTTGTGATCAATCCTTGTGGGTTCTTCAATTATGATTCTAACTATTGATTTTATGATTCCTAGTGCACGATTTAGCGTAATAAAATAACTTAGTGCACGAATTAGCGTGGATTACATGATTTAATGTAAAGATTGCATGAACCCCCATGATCATAAGCTGATTCTCCTTAATTTGATAACCTATGCTTTGATTGTTGGGTTGAGTTATGATTTGAGGAAGTTTATGAATTCTCTATGAAATCAAGCATGAATTATGAATGAATTGAGGATGATCTTATGAATTTAGCATGATCAAGTCAAAAGCATGATTTTCCTCTATTATGTGAGTTCCTTCAAGTATGGGTAAATTGTCTTAATTATGGCTTTCTAAGCAGGAGCTTACATTGAATTGCATGATATGAGTTGAACTTGCATGAACCCATATGAACTCTATGAACTATGACATATGAGCATGATGAATTAAGGGTGCTTTGAGAGTAAAGTACCAAAGTTATGATATGATGATGCTATGGTCAAGTAGTGAAAGGTTTTCTCACGTAATTCTCCCACTATGATAAAAGAATAACAAAGAGGCGATTACCCATGTTCTTAAGGAGCTATTCTAATGATGTAAGTTGGACAAGGTCCATGAAATATGAATATCTATGAGCATGATTTTAGCTTGAATTGGTAACCCTAGTTGTACCTTTTCATGTTTGATGAGATAAATATGTTAATGACTAATCCGTGGGAATTATGCTTAGCACCGAGTGTATATTGAGATGGAAGCCCTCCCGTTAGTAGAGGCCGGGTCTTCTAGTGAAAGCTCTCCCGTTAGTAGAGGTCGGGTTTTTTAGATGGAACTCTCCCGTTAGTTGAAGCCGAGTCTCCTAAAGAAATCTCTATCCCATAAACTATGTTGCCACCATAGGATGTTGTCTTTAAGTAGACATTAGCTAGTGGATCAACATAAGCTAAGAAGTTCATGGTCTTACCTTGGCAAGTAGGACACCCCTTTTCGGTATGGGGTAGACACCGAATTCCGTGTTGATAGCTCACATGGTCTTACATGTCGGTTAAGGCTTTTCCCCACAAGTTAATGAACAAGTGTTCTCATGATTAAGTAAAGAAAATAAGGAAAGATGATTTATCTTGCTTTGGCCTTGATATATGCTTTATGTTTCATGTTTATCATGTTTTTAGCTTGGCCATTGCATGCCATGATTATGTCTCTCTCTAGCATGATTTATGTGTTAATGTGCATTACTATCATACTTAGTACTTAATTGTGCTAACGCATACTCTTGCCTACATTAACTTCTTTGGTGTAGGACGTGGAAATTCACCATCCACTCGTGGCTAGAGCATTGACTTAAAGTTGGGAAGAAGACTGGGTAAGTCCTCATCCATCTGAGGACATGGCTGAGTTGTTCTTATTTTCATGTCATTTCTTTTCAGTATTGGATATTGTACTGGGCTGCATCCCTACCAATTTTATTCGTATTCTATGATATTAGAAGGCTTTGAGACATGAGTTGTAGACTTCCACTGTTTTGAGTAAAGTTTCGATATAAAATGCTCTGTTGAACTCTTATTTCTCTATTATATTTTATGTTTTGTGTGCTAAGGTCTTTTATGAGGCCTCTCGGGGTCTTGTATGCCATGTTACATCTAGGGACTACCCTAGGTCGTGACACAGACCCTATACTACCCTAATCTAGCCAATGCTAAGACTAAAAAAACAAAAAGACTAAAAGAAAAAGACTAAACTTCATAAAAATCACTAAAAATCCTAAGTTGGCTAGATATTATAGCTTGGGTTGCCTCCCAAGTAGAGCTTGATTTAACGTCAAGGCACGACGCAGTTCTCTTGACTACTCAGACTTCGTCAAGACTCCATTGCTCAATTAACTCATTTACCTCCTCCAAGTGGCCTACATAGAGTTTGATCCTCTGGCCATTGACTTTGAATTTGGTTCCTTCCTTGTTCTCGAGTTCAACTGCTCAATGGGAAAATACTTGGATGACTCTAAATGGTCCCGTCCACTTTGACTTGAGCTTGCCAAGAAACAAGCGCAACCTTGAGTTGAATAGGAGTACCATATCGCCGAGAGCAAAATGTCGCTTTTCAATCTTTTGATCATGGTTCTTCTTCATCTTTTCCTTGCACAAGGCTAAACTTTCATATGCTTTTAGGTGAAACTCATCCATCTCGTTCAATTCCATCAACCTTTGACTTGATGCAGCACTTCAATCAAGATTCAGCTTTTTAAGTGCCCACATCGCCTTGTGCTCTAGCTCTACATGTAAGTAACATGATTTCCCAAATACAAGTTGGTAAGGGGACATACCTATGGGAGTTTTGAATGCCATATGATAAGCCCATAGAGCATCATCGAGCTTCCTTGACCAATCAGTTTGGTTTGCATTTACAGTCTTTGCCAAGATTTGCTTGATTTCTCTATTGGACACTTCAACTTGCCTACTAGAATGCAGATGATAAGGAGTTGCTACGCTGTGACGAATGCCATCTTTCTCAAGCAACGCCTTGAACAATTTATTACAAAAGTGGGAACCTCCATTGCTAATTATCACCCTTAGTGTACAAAACCTAGAAAACATATTCTTTTTCAAAAATGCGGTGATGATTTTACCTTCATTGTTGGAAAGTGCAAAAACTTCCACCTATTTGGACACATAGTCAACCGCTACAAGTATGTACTTCAACCCATTCGAACTCACAAACGGACCCATAAATCAAGGCCCCATAAATCAAAGAGTTTAATCACTAGTATTGGGTTCATTGGGAGTTCTTGCTTTCTTGAAATACCTCCTTCTCTTTGGCATCGATTACATGCCTTGGCAAAATCATGGGCATCTTGGTGAATTGTAGGCCAATAATACCCACATTGCAGGATCTTGTGAGCAGTCTGGATGCCACTATGATGACCACCAATAGGAGACGAATGGCAAGCTTCCAATATACTCATCATCTCTACCTCAGGCATACATCGACGAATAATCCCATCAGCAAAAATACGAAACAAGTAAGGCTCTTCCCAGAATAACTTTTTCACATCATACATGAACTTTCTTCTTTGGTGGAACGACAACTCAGAAGGCACCACACCGCTTGCAAAATAGTTGGCGAAACCTGCAAACCAAGGAATAAGATCAAGCAAAGCAACCAATACCTGTTCATCTAGAAAAGTATCATTAATCTCGAGTCCATCAGCTAACTTCTTCATAGCTTCATCTTCTAATCTGGACAAATGATCAGCCACTTGGTTTTCTGTCCCCTTTCTATCTCGTACTTCAAAGTCGAACTCTTGCAGCAACAATACCCAATGAATCAGCCTTGGTTTTGCGTCCTTCTTTGCCATAAGATACCGCAAAGCAGAATGGTCAGTATCCACAATTACTTTAGTACCCAGCAGATAGGATCAAAACTTTTCAAACGCGAAGACTACTGCAAGCAATTCTTGTTCAGTGACCTGTAGTTCTTTTGAGCGACGTTCAACGCTTTGCTCCCATAATATATAGGATGAAGTATATTCTAGCGCCTTTATCCCAAAACTATGCCAAGTGCCAAGCCGCTTGCATCGCACATAACTTCGAACGATTTCCCCCAATCCGATGAAATAATGGTGGGTGCAGAAGATAAATTCTCTTTCAGCGCTTCAAATGCTTTCAAACACGCTTCATCAAATTCGAACTTTGTCTCTTTTTCAAGCAGTTTGCACAAAGGGTGTGCAATTTTTGAGTAGTCTTTTATAAATCTCCGATAGAAACCTGCATGCCCTAGAAAACTTCTAATACCCTTCACAGAGATTGGTGGGGGAAATTTTTCAATCACCTCGAATTTAGCTCTATCAACTTCGATGCATTTTTGTGAGATTCTATGGCCCAGTACGATACCTTCCTTCACCATGAAGTGACATTTTTTCCAGTTTGGCACAAGGTTGCAATCTTTACATCGACGCAACACTTCACCTAAATGCAACAAACAATCATCAAAAGAGTTACCAACCACGGAAAAATCATCCATAAATACCTTGATAGTGTCTTCCACCATGTCTGAAAAGATAGACATCATGCAACGCTGAAATGTTGCCGGTGCATTGCATAGTCCGAATTGCATCCTTTGAAAGCGAATGTACCATAGGGACAAGTGAAAGTAGTCTTTTCTTGATCTTCTGGGGCTATGGAGATCTCATTGTAGCCCGAATATCTATTCAAGAAGCAGTACCACCCCTTTTCAGCAAGATGATCTAACATTTGGTCCATGAACAACATCGAAAAATGGTCTTTTTTGGTCTAGGCATTGAACTTGCGATAGTCCATGCAAATGCTCCAGCCTGTAACGGGCCTCATAGGAACGAGCTCATTCTTTGCATTTGGAACCACAGTGATTCCTCCCTTCTTTGGCACGCATTGGACTGGGCACACCCATTTACTATAAGCTATCGGGTATACCACTCCAGCATCTAACCATTTGATCTCCTTCTTCACCACTTCTTGCATAGGTGGATTCAACCTTCTCTGGTGCTCAGCACTTGGTATGCTGTCCGGCATGAGTTGAATTTTGTGTGAGCAAATCCCTAGTGGGATACCAATAATATCCGCAATTGTCCATCCGATCACCCTTTTGTATCCCTTCAGCACTGAAACCAAAGCTTCCACTTGCCCTGCATTCAAGTCTGCAACAATAATCACAGGTAACGTGTCGTTCTTTCCCAAGAATACATACCTCAAATGAGTTGGAAGAGCTTTTAGTTCCAACTTTGGGGGTTCGTCAATGGATGGTTTGCGGGTAGAGTGTCTTGATTCTTCAAGTCCAAGTTCAACTTTCTTAGTGGATGATGAAGGTAAGTACCCTCATCCAATGCAGCAACCAGTTCATCGTAATCCGTGATCCCATCACCATCAAAATTCATGATCACAGCCGCGAGCGACTCAACTCCTAGCCTCTCCGCAATGGGCACCTCTGGTTTAGGCTCATCAACATAGTTCACCACTGATATTGCTTTGATGTCACTGTGATGCTTCATTGATTTACAGATGTTAAAGGTCACCTCTTCATTGTTTAATTGAAACTTCATCTACCCTTTTTCCAAATCTACTAGAGCACGCCCCGTTGCAAGAAATGGTCTGCCCAAAATTATAGGCACTTCAAAATCCACTTCGCAGTCCAGAATCACAAAGTCCGCCGAAAATATGAATGCCTCCACTTTCACCAAGACATCTTGGAGCACCCCTATTGGTTTCTTCACCATTCGGTCAGCCATCAGTAGCCTCATTGCAGTTGGTTTAGGGGCTCCCAAGCCCAATTTCTTGAACACAGACAACAACATCAGATTTATACTCGTACCCAAGTCACATAGTGCCTTTGCAAAGTGCATCAAGGCAATAGTACATGGGATAGTAAATGCTCTAGGGTCTTCCTTCTTTTGCACAAATAACCTTGTAGCAATGGCACTACAATGCTGCAATGTATCATCACCCTCAAAGCTCCCAGCTCTCTTCTTGGTTACCAGATCTTTTATGAACTTCGCATATCCGGGCATCTGTTCTAAAGCTTCAATCAAAGGAACATTAATAGATAATTGTTTTAGCATATATATGAATTTTATATACTTCCCTTCTTCCGTCTTCTTGACCAATCTTTGTGGAAAGGGAGGTGGAGGTCTTGGCATAGGGATGACCTTTTGCGTGTTATCCGCCTCCATCTTGTTTTGATCCATGGGCAGTTCTGCTACCTCACTTTCATCTTCATCAAATGCTTTGCACTTTCCACTTTTGTTGGCATGGGAGTATCAATGGTCTATTTCCCACCTCTAGTAGTCACAACCATACACTGTTCATCTTTCTTCGGGTTTTTTACGGTGTTGCTGGGAAGTGTTCCCTGTTGGCACGGGTTTGCATTTGTGGACAGTTGGTTTAACTGCTACTCTATTTGTCAAATCGCCACTACGTGTGACTCCACCTTTTGCCCCATACCGGATAGATCATTCCGTATCTCTTTCATGTTCTCATCTGTTGAGTCGAACCGCTTCATCATCTTGCTCGTCATATCTTCAATATGATTAAGACTCGACCCTCCATCGTGGTTTCCTGGTGGGATATACAGGCCACCTTTATCACTCCTGTTGTTGTAACCATTTCTGTTGTAGTTATTGTCTCTATTATAGTTCCCATCACGAACATATTGCCCTTCACGGTTGTAATTGCTAAAGTTTCAACCTTGATTCCCTTGACCTTGGCGCCAATTATCTTGATTGGATCCTTGGGCGTTGGTCCATAAACCCCTCGTTTGCTCATTCACAAGATTTGCATCCTCCTCATATGTGTACCAATCATTTGGTGGTGCATTATGCTGATATTGAACTGCGTTGACTTTCTCCGCATTACCACTTACATGTTTTAGCACCAGGCCTAACTCTGTTCTTAGGTGTGCTAATTCTTTACGCAGATCATCGTTAGACGGGTTTGGTGTATCTTGTATTGAGAAGGTGCTCTTTGGGGTAGACGATGCTCTAGTGCTCCATGCCTTGTTATTCTTCGATATCCTTTCAAGTTTTTCAGCAATCTCTAGGAAGGTGCCTGCTCCGTAAGATCCACCTGCAATAGTGTCTAGCACAGCCTTTCTATTATCATTCAGTCCTCGGTAGAAATATTCTTTGAGTGACTCATCATCAATGCGATGGTTTGGCACATCTCTCATGTACTTTGTAAATTTGTCCCAAGATTCGCTGACTGACTCTCCATGCAGAGCCACACAGTTATGGAGTTTATCCTTAAGATTTAGCTTCCTCGATACTGGAAAATATTTGTCGATGAAAACTCGATGCAGCTCATCCCATGTGTATATAGAGTTGTATGGGAGTTCGTTCAACCATACATTAACATCTCCTGTCAAAGATAATGGGAAAACACGTAGACCAATCACATCCATATCTAAATCTGGCTTCCCCACACTACTCTTACATACACTGGTAACCTTGGTCATATAGGCATAAGGATCTTCCGATGGTAATCCAACAAATAGTCCTCTAGCTCTCAGCATCTGCATAAAGCTGCTGGTAATCACAAATGTGTACCCAGCTGGTAGTGGAGGAACAACTATAGCGCCAGTTGATCCTATCACATTATGATCAACTTCAAAGTTGCGGCGGATATTAGGTGCAGGCTGGTTTTGCACTCGAACCTCTTGAAGGTTTCTAGGCACGTTTATAGCTCTTGGAGGTTGGGCTCCTGGTACCTCATGACGGCCCTGGTCATTTAGATAATCCTTTTGCCTAATTTGTTGACCTATTTCGGCCATTCTTCGCAGAGGTATTCTTAATTCTGGGTCGAAAGGAGTCAGGGGAATGCCTTGACTACGTGTATTTGGCATACACTGGAACTAAGGTTTATAAAAAATCAAAAACAACAATAAAATGTAAATCAAGAAATAATTGACTAAAGTGCAATAACGCAATTAGTCTAATCTAAAAGCCTTATTCCCCAGCAACGGCGCCAAAATTTGATACGCCCAAATTACACCTCCCTTAAGAAGTATAAGCGGTCGTTGTCAAATAAAGAACCTAACAAAGGTTAGGATCGATCCCACGAAGAATATGGTTTAGGCTTAATCTAATTTATAGTTAGTTGTACGTTTAGTCAAATTACCTCTGAAAAAGGGGGAAATAAATACAACTAAAATTATAATAGCGTGATGTGTAGCAGAACAAGTAAACAAATAGCAGGGAATTTGCAGTTTGTGATATCAATATGAGAAAGAAACTAGGGCATATGTGTACCCCACAAGCTCTTAAATCAGTAATCCTAACAATGGTAACTCTTTCTAGTTTTTAACATGCATAGTTGATAAGTTAGGTATCTCTAAGTGATTGGCCCTCCAAATAGGGAATTTCACCATGCAACTTGGTCTGTCTACGTGTGTCAATTTACTAACCCTTACGTTTGACCCAGATTAACCCACAACTTAATAATTTGGGCTATTAGATAGTGGACTAAATCAATGCTAAATCTTCGTTGTGTAATATCTTTCTCATTCGTTACCTCCTTGGTCCGACAAGTAGGAATGAGACGAGTTCTAACGTTGGCCACTGTTAAAAAGCATTCTAAACGAAGAGATTAACAAATACATGCATAAACACTTTCAATAATTACAATATTATTAGTTTTACTTTCGTTAATTACTCATGGTTCCCACAACCCTAGTTGTGGATTTAGCTATTCATGCTTGATGGTTCATGATTCAAATTAGGGTTCCAAGAATAATTCATGAACTTACAGTGATGATAGATTAATTCCACAATATTGAATTGAAAATCAAAAGCAAACTTTATAATCTCAAGCTTCAAGAATTGATTTCCACAAAAGTTCCAAAATAATTCCCAAAGTCAAAGCTAAATATTCAAAAACTGTTCAGCAACCAACAAAATGAAATTTACATAGGGTATTTATCGAAAGTAAATCCTAATTAAACTAGGAAAAGGAAATCTAAGGAAATTTGGCCTGGGCAGAGTCATCTACGGTTGGCGACCTACGGCTCGTAGGTTCCCACCATCATCCAGCAGTTGGCAAAAATCCTGAGGTTTCCTTTCTACGGGCATGATCTACTGCTTGTAGACCTTTGTACGGTCCGTCCTGCTCTTCCGTCAACCAATTCCTGCATGTGACCCTCTTTGAAGTTTTCTACGGTTGGTCATCTACGGTTCGTAGCAGGAACTACGGCTCGTCATCCTGGTCCTTCGTTCCATACTTAGCCAAATCTTCAGGCAACTGAACCCACGACTTCAACTTACGGCTCGTCAATGCATTGACGGCCCGTAGATCATCTCGTACATCACCAAAATCCGACTGCTGCAACATATTTCTCCCCAACTGCTCCAATGGCCTATTTTCTGTAAAATTGACAAAAAATACTATCACATCTAATAAGAAATTACTTAAGAAACTTGCAAAACTCTAGGTTTAATGCATCAAAAGTATCGTAAATTCACGGTACATTACTAACATAATCCAATAAGCCTATGAGTAATTTAGCTATGATATCTAGACATATCCTTCATAATATTTAGTATCGCTTGAGCACAAAATGCCCCTATGATGCATCATGAGCCCTTTGGGATGCTATAGTCGTATAGGAGCCTTCTGGACTTTATATAATTATATTTGAGCCTTCTGAGATCCTATATTTGCACGTCGAGTACACAAGGATCTATTAAGGGTCACTAATGGAAACTTAGACGTAAAGGAAGTCTATAGGTGAGTAGACTTTAATATATCTCTATAGGCTTCAATACTCGCCAAAGGCCCTTAGGCAAGCCATGCAATTTGTATGCGCTGCAATCATACACTTCCTATGCATAACTACTTGTTATGCTACCAACATCAACATGAAATGCAAAGTAGCTTATTACAAAGCCCTCGAGGCATCGGCAAGAAAACAAGCTATCAATAGATAACTAAGCCATGAAAATTATACAAGAAGATTCATATGTCGCTTTTACATGTGGCAACAGGTAAACAAAACTAATCCTGATAAGGTAAGCTCACATATATAAATATATATGACTCAAGCAGCCAACACCATGAATAATTATGTCTATGAGTACAACAACTATAACGACCCTATTGTATTACCATAAGCTTTAAGGAAACATGCTGATAGAAGGGAATAATTTTAACACACCTTTATGTTGATTTCAAGAAGCTTATACGACCTCCGCTCGTACGCCCATACTAATTACAACAAGCTAACTTTTTATACCTTCTTACCTTGGGTTGCTCAATTAACTTACATCATAATACCTATTTTTCAAGGATAATTACTAACTCTTTAGCGTCTATTATCTTTATCACTTACTTAAACCTTATCATATTTCTAAAAGCACGTAAAACATGAATATGTATATACGTAAGATAACAATTACTCAATGAATCCATATGTAACTGTACCTACTCCATACCTCAACTAGAATATTAAATTATTGCAAAAGAAGGGTTGAATCATAAGGGCAAACATATAAGTGTGTAATTGCTGATCTATATCAAAGCTATGATTGATCAGTGGCTGGAAATTCAAAATGATATAAAATGTCACAACTAACTCAACACTTAATTTTATCTGTGCACATGTATGTGCTGCAATGTTTTTGCACAACAAGAAGCATAGCTTGTCTCAACATTTGATCCAAAGTCTACTTTTTCTTAGTATAAAAACATACAAGATAATATCTCATCTCACAACTACCACTTGTTACACCTTCGAATATAACTTAATAGGAATAACACTAAAACCAATTTAAAGACACCTAACTAACAACTTTTCTATAGTATGCTAGACCTGAAAATGACAAAACTTATATAATCATGCCAATAAAAGAAAAGAATAGCCCTTACATACCTTGAACTTTGGCTTCAAAAACTTTGTGTCGAGACATTAATACCTTAATAGGAATCAATATGATGAATACTTTATTATCTAAATATGAAAATAACTTCACGATGCCAAGGGAACGAGCACCAAATCTATCCGTTGTTGAGAGGTATTCTATGCATATATATATACATATATTTGAAGAGAGGGATTGTGATGAGTGGACAATAAAATATTCATTCTTATCTCAGTTGATAAAGGTAGGAAGCCAACTCTTTATTTTCTTGAACAAGATTTTCTTCCTTTTGTAGGAAAGCTATTATTATTAGATATGTTCAGCAAGTTCTTCACTAGAATTAATTAGTCCTTATCATCATGACATCATATATAACAATATGATTGTGTGATCCATGTATTAAAATGGTGAAAGGATTTTTGGATAAAGATCATACAATATCTATTAATTTCTTTATATAGCTATACATAATAACTCTATTGAAATATTAATACTTTATAAAAATTGTGTAGAACAAATGCATACACAAATATCTTATAATTAGAGAATTATTCTTAAATATTTAGGACATTTAAAAAGAAAATAAAGTACTTTTTTTAAAACTCCAATTTGAATCAGATATTTCAAAATACGCATAGTATTACAATAAAACTTTCAAGTTTAGGCTCGTAAGCTATCAAATATGGGATAAAGGACAACGGTTAAAACTTAGGATGTTACATCCTATTTCTATTATGCCTTATCGGATGGCCCCCACAGAGCTCAAAGAGCTCATTGTTCAACTTGAGGATCTCTTGGGTAAGGGATTCATTCAGCCTAGTGTCTCGACTTTGGGTACCTCCATTCTATTTGTGAAGAAGGATGGCACTATGTGGATGTGTATTGACTATAGGCAGTTGAATAAGGTGATGGTGAAGAACCATTACACGATGCCTAATACTGATGATCTATTTGACCATGTTTAGGGTGGCACAATGTTTTTGAAGATTGATTTGAGGTTTGGTCACCACCAACCGAGGATTAGGGCAGCGAACATCCCTAAGACCGCATTAAGGAATTGTTATGGTTACTATGAGTTCCTTGTGATGTCTTTTGGATTGACTAATGCCCTTACTGCCTTTATGGACTTGATGAAGTAGGTGTTCAGGCCCTATCTAGATTTGTTCCTCATAGTGTTCATTGATGATATTTTGATATACTTGAGGAGCAGGAGTGAGCACGAGCAATATTTGAGGATTGTGCTCCAGACTTTGAGAGATCAATGACTTTATGCCAAGTTCTCAAAGTGCAAGTTTTGGCTTGAGTCTGTAGCATTTTCTAGGGGCACGTGTTGTCCAAGGATGGCATCATGGTAGATCTGATAAAGATTGAGGCTATTCGTGATTGGGATAGGCCAACTTTAGTTAATGCGATACAAATCTTCACTAATGATGTATCATGGATTTATGGTACTTATAATGCTTTAATCATAGAGTTTTGCATGTTTCTTAGGCATTTGTTAGCAGATTTGATGAGATTTTGTCAGTGTTTTGCAGGAAAATAGATTTTGGGAAGTACGAGGGAAGAATTCAGTGAAGAAGCATCTTTTTATAATCTTACGGGTAAACCTATGAGTCGTAGTCATCTCTATGAGCCATAGGAATGACTTGTAGATGAGGACTGAAGAGTTTAGAGCTATGTATGGGACCACGACATCAGACTATGAGCCATAGAATCTTCTAAGAGCCATAGTTCCATGTCGTAGGAAGGTTCAGAGATGTTGAGTTCTAGTACTTTGGACTACGATTAGCCAGAATAGGCCATAAAAATTTCTACGAGTCATAGAACATGTCCATAAAAAGAGTCTAAATGACCTTTGAGGAACCAGTCCTCTACGAGGGGAGTCTATGGGTTGTAGGTTGACCTACGAGCCGTAGACCAAGAACCGTAGACCCATTCCTATGTTTTCTTAGTCTACTTTATTTAGGATTAGATGTCTATAAATAGTCGTTTATTATGCATTTTTAACGTTAGACCGTTCATACTTTGGTTTTATGGTTTTGAGAATTAATTTGTATAACACTTTTCCATTTTAATTCTTGAATCATTGGTTTATGTTGCATATTTTGTTCTTCAATTCACGATTTTGAAATTCAACTACTCAAATTGTAAATTCATGATTTATCTTGACTCAATTAATATGAATTGTGATCACCCAAACATGAGTAGCTAAATTCACAGTTAGGGTTGTGGGTACCATGAGAAATTAACAAAGTAGACCTAATAATTGGTAATTCTTGAATAGTGTTTATGTATGTATTGTTTATCTCTTTGCTTTGATTGCCTTTTAACGGACGCATACGTTAGAACTTACCTTATTCCTACTTGCCTGACCAAGGGGGTAATGAGTGGAAAAAGAAATTTTACAATGGAGACTTGAGAACAACAACCCTCATCTAATAGCTTGAACAGAATAGTGATAGCTAATCTAGGGTCAAGGGTAACGGTTAGTAAAGCATACACTCGTAGACCGACCAAAGTTATGGGGTGAAATTCACTATTTAGGCGGCCATGCACTTAGGAGATACCTAACTTACTGACTTTGTATGTTAGAAAATAGACAAGTTTACTACTATAAGGTTTACTGCGTTAAGGACTTGCGGGAAAGAGGAATACCCTAGTTTTATCTTCTATTGATTCAACAAACATTCAATCCTGCTTACTTGGTTTCTTATTACTGAAATCATTAAATCAAGCTTTTGTTTCACAAAACCCCCTTTTTACAGAAATAACTTGACTAAAAGTGCAACTAACAATCAATTAGGCTAAGTCTAAACCTCATTCCTCGTGGGATCAACCCTAACCTCCATTAGGTTCTTTATTTGAACAACAACTTCTTATACTTCTCTACGGAGGTGTAATTTGGGTGAATTAAATTTTTGTGTCGTTGCCAGGGAATAAGACTTTTAGATTAGGCTAATTTTGTTATTGGTTTGTTAGTCATTATTTCCTGATTTACATTTTATTTTAGTTTTTATTTCATACAAGTTTAGTTCTAAGTGTATATAAAGTACACGAAATCAAGGCATTCCTCTGATCCAATTTAATCCAGAACTAAATAAAATTCTTTGAAGAATGGCCAACACTAGACGTGGCCAAAATTTACGTTTGAACGCAGATCCAGTTAGAATGGGACAAGAGGGTGATCATGAAGCGCAACTCTCAGTTGCAGAAGAAGTACTGGGAAACATCCAGAACAACCCACAAATAGTGAGAGATCAACCTGCACCTAGAGCAAGACCAATAGTTGATATACGAAATAATTACCGGGCTGATCATAATGCTATTGGATCAATGGGTTCCATAGTGTTACCTCCACTACCAGCCAGATCAACCTTTGTGATTACTAGCAGCTTGATACAAATGCTTACCGCTTGAGGACTATTCACATGACTACCATTTTAGGACCCACATGCCCATCTTAGCAAAGTGACCAGCGTTTGTATGAGCAGTTTGGGGAGGTCAGACTTAGACATGAGGTCATCAGATTGAGGGTGTTCCCATTATCATTAACTTGTGATGCAACCGTATGGCAATCTAAGCTTCCACACGGCTCAATTACAACATGGACCGAGCTGCACAATGTGTTCATCGAAAAACACTTCCCATTGTCAAAGAAGATAAAGCTAAAGGATAGAATCACCAACTTCCAAAAAGTACCTGGAGAGTTGATAAATGCTGCATGCAAAAGATTTACGAGTTATCTGAGAAGTGTACTGACCAATAGAATAGATGATGAGACACTTATGTAGTTCTTCTATAGAGCATTCGATGATAATAGAAAAGCAGTGGCAGACACTATCACTAGAGGATCAATTGGGGCAAACACATTTGCGGAGGGTGCGGAGAAAATGGAAAGAGTAGCCAAATTTAGTAATTCTTATAACATATCATTATTTGCGTAATAGATACAAGAATAAATAATAAAGAACAAAATCTTAAAACTATATACATCATCTGAGTACTATTTTCCAAAAATCAGCATGTTTATATATTTATTGAACATTAAAATTCAAGACACATCTCATGAAAATCCATGTATCTTGAACAATAAATTTTGATGAAAAGTAACTACTCCTGCATCATACATATGTGGTGTCATATGATGTTGTTGAGTTGTGAAAGGAAATTCTCATATATTACTAAACCCATGAATGTGAAAGGTTTTTTCACATGTAATGATTCATAACTTATTGAAAGTTTGCTCAACTAAACTTGAATCGATGATTAAGGAGCTATCCTAAATGATGTAAGCTTGGATTGGTAACTCTAGTTGTACCTTTTCATGGATAATAAGATGCATTATTATATATGACTAATTTTGTGGGTTTTATGCTTAGCACCGAGAGGATATTGAGATGGGAAATATCCCCATTAGTAGAGGCCGGATTTCTAGAAGCAATCTTTTTATCCCTAAACTATGTGCCACCATACGATGATGGTCTGTGATAAACACTAGCTAGTGGATCCACGTAAGCTACAAGTTAAGTAAAGGGTCTTACCTTGGCAAGTAGGATGGCCCTATCGGTGTAGAGTTAGACACCGGATTCCATGTTGATAGCTCACATGGTCTTACATGTCGGTTAAGGCTACTTCCCACAATAATGAACTAAGTTGCTTTCAAGGTATTTTCTCAAGTAAAGTAAAGATATTTAGCTTGCATTGATCATGTAGGGCTCGGCGATTCTCCATCTATTCGTGGCTACAACTTAGTAGAAGGTTTTCGGAAGACTTGGTGAGTCCTCATATGTTCGAGGACATAGCCTTGTTGTTATTACTTTTATGTTCCTTAGCTTTGACATTGTATTGGGTTATGTCCCAAATGTTATTTCTCATTCTTATGTTAGATTGACTTTGAGACATTGATGTAGACTTCCGCTATTCCTTTTCTTAAAAAGCATTGATATATAATTTTCTTTTGAACTCTTAAATCTCTATGATCTTGTATGTATGTATGCTAAGTGGCTTGTATGAGGCCTTTCAGAGTCTTGTATGCCATGTCACGTCTAGGGGCGTACCTTGGGTTGTGACAAACTTGGTATCAGAGCCAGGTTTTAGAAAGGTCCTAAGAAGTCTCATAAGCCACGTCGAGTAGAGTCTTATTCATGGGTGTGAAGCGCGCCACATTTATGAATGATAGGCTATAAGATGTTTAGGAAACTCCACTTCTTTCATTACTCCTAAGTCGTGTGATAGAGTGTAACTCTATGTGTCTCTCTTCTAATCCCTATCCTATGCGTTTCAGGATATGGCTACTCGAAGAGCTTATGATAGGAGAAACGTGAGAGAGAATGTGGAACATGAAGCTTCTCTGGAAGCTCCTCAAGTTCCGGTCGATCCTTTGGCCGAACAAGTGACTAATGCAGAGTTTAGGGCTACTTTTCAAGTGTTGGCTCAAGCCATGATGACTCAAGCCAATACGGAGGTTGTGGCTCCCATGAACCCAAATGTGGGTACGGTGGCATCTAGAGTGAGGGACTTCACAAGGATGAATCCTCTGGAGTTTCATGGTTCTAAGGCTGAGGAAGATCCTCAAGAGTTCATTGATGAGGTGTACAAGGCACTAATGATCATGGGTGTAACTCTGGAAGAAAACACGGAGTTGGCCGCTTATCAACTTAAGGGTGTGGCCCAAGTATGGTTTGAGCAATGGAAGAGTGAGAGGGCGGCTGATGCGGGTCCTCTTGATTGGGAAAAGTTCAAGGTTGCTTTCCTTGATAGGTTCTTTCCCCTTGAAATGAGGGAGGCAAGGGTACTCGAGTTCATCAATCTTCGTCAAGGAAGCATGAGTGTGAAAGAGTATTCCTTAAAGTTCACAAAATTATCTCGGTATGCTCCTACTATGGCTGTCAATCCTAGGGCAAGAATGAATAAGTTCATTTGGAGAGTGTCCAAAATGGTGGTCAAGGAATGCCGTACCGCCATGCTTATCAATAACATGGATATTTCTCGTCTCATGGCGCATGCCCAACAAATAGAAGAGGAGAAACTTAAGGAAAGATTTAGAGAGGCAAAGAGGGCTAAGACTGGTGATGGTAATTTCTCACATTCAAGGTTCGATGGACATGGTCGCTCTAGGTTTCGACAAAGGTTTTCCGGTCAAGGTTCCTCCAATGCTCCTCCTAAGTTCAACAAAGATAGGGTGCCTAACCTTAAGCCTCAAGGAGGAAATGGTGGTGGATTCTCATCGGCTACTTGTGCTAAGTGTGGGAAGAAACATGAGGGTAAGTGCTTAGCCGGTACGGATGGGTTCTTCGGTTGTGGTAAGAGCGGTCATAAGATAAGGGATTGTCCATCTCTCACGGCTAAGGGAAGAGAAGGTAAAAAAGCCTCACATAGAGGTTCGGGTTCAAATGCTCCCTAGCAAAATCGATTCTATGCACTTCAAGCTTGCCATGAGCAAGAGAGTTCTCACGATGTGGTTACTGGTATGTTGAAAGTTTTTCACTTTGTTGTTTATGCATTGCTTGATCCCGGTGCTAATTTGTCTTTTGTAATGCTATATGTGGCTTTGAGGTTTGATGTTCTTCCGGATGTGTTGTTAGATCCCTTTTGTGTCTCTACTCCTATTGTTGAATGTGTTGTAACTAAGAGAGCCTATAGAAATTGTCCCGTCTCCTTATCCCATAGAGTCACTCATGTTGATCTTGTAGAGCTTGATATGCTAGACTTTGATGTTATAACTTGGGATGGTTTGATTTCATTCTTGGTATGCTTCGATTGATTGTAGGACCTGAGTGGTCAAGTTACAATTCCCAAATGAGCCTATCCTAGAGTGGAAGGGGGGAAATTCTATGCATACGGGTCAGTTTGTTTTTTATCTTAAAGCTATAAAGGTGATTTCTAAGGGTTGCATATACAATCTAAGGGTTGCTTCTGAAACCCCTACTTTTGAGTCGGTCCCCGTTGTAAATGAGTTTCTGGAAGTGTTACCCAATGATCTACCCGGTGTTCCTCCTAAAAGGGAAATAGACTTCGGTTTTGACCTTCTCCCCGAATGCGACTTATCTCTATTCCTCCTTATCGAATGGCTCCAGTAGAACTTAAGGAGTTAAAGGAACAATTGAAAGATTTGTTGGATAAGGGTTTCATCCGACTAAGTATCTCTCCATGGGTTGCTCCAGTTTTGTTTGTTCGAAAGAAGGATGGTTCACTCCGTATGTGTATTGATTACCGTCAATTGAACAAGGTTACTATTAAGAATAAGTATCCTCTTCCAAGGATAGATGAATTGTTTGATCAACTCCAAGGGGATAGTTACTTCACTAAGATCGACCTTCGTTCTGGTTATCACCAATTGAGGGTGAAAGAAGACGATATTTCGAAAATGGCTTTCCGGACTAAATATGGCAATTATGAATTCCTAGTGATGTCATTTAGGTTGATGAATGCTCCGGCCGCATTTATGGATTTGATGAATAGAGTGTTTAGACAATATCTCAATATGTTTGTGATTGTGTTCATAGATGATATTTTTATTTACTCAAGGAGTGAGGATGAGTATGCCGATCATTTGAGGGTTGTGTTGCAAGTCTTTAAGGAATATCAACTCTTTGCTAAGTTTAGTAAATGCGAGTTTTGGGTAAGGTCTGTGGCTTTTTTTGTTGACATTATCTCCGGTAAGGGTATTGAGGTAGATCCTAAGAAGACGAATGCGGTTAAAAATTGGCCTAGACCTCTATCACCTTCGGATATTAGAAGTTTCTTGGGTTTGGCTGGTAACTATAGGAGGTTTGTTGAAGGGTTTTCTTCAATTACTTCTCCATTGATGGCTTTTACTCAAAAGAAGGTTAAGTTCACATGGTTCGAAGCGTGTGAGAAGATTTTCCAAGAGTTGAAAGATAGACTTACCTAGGCTCCGATATTGACTCTACCGGAAGGGTCCGATGGGTTTGTGGTTTATTGTGATGCTTCAAGGATTGGTTTAGGGTGTGTTCTTATGCAAAATGGAAAATTCATTGCTTATGCTTCAAGGCAACTCAAGGTACACAAAAAGAACTATCCTACTCATGATTTAGAATTAGTGGCGGTTGTGTTTGCTTTAAAGATTTGGAGGCATTATTTGTATGGTGTGCATGTTGATGCCTTTACCGACCATAAGAGTTTGCAATATGTTTTCAAGCAAAATGATCTAAATCTTTGCCAAAGGAGGTGGCTTGAGTTGTTAAAATACTATGACATGAGTGTCCTCTATCACCCCGGTAAGGCTAATGTTGTGGCTGATACTCTTAGTCGGTTGTCTATGGGTAGTGTTGCTCATGTTGAGGATGGCAAAAAAGAATTGGTCCGTGATGTTCATAGTTTGGCCCGATTGGGTGTTCGGTTAATTGATTCTAGTGAGGGTTGTGTTATGATTCACGATGGTTCAAAATCGTATTTTGTGTGTGATGTGAAGACTAAGCAAGATCTTGATCCTAATTTGGTTGAGTTGAGGGAAGCGATGCTCAAGAAGTCCGTTGAGGCTTTCTCCCAAGGGGGAGATGGTGTGCTTCAATATCAAGGTCATTTATGTGTTCCTGATGTAGATGACCTAAGGGAGCAAATTTTTTCGGAAGCCCATAGTTCTAGATATTCCATTCACCTGGGAGCTACCAAGATGTACCGTGACTTGCGGGAGGCCTATTAGTGGAATGTGATGAAGAAGGATATTACGGAATTTGTGTCTAAGTGTTCTAATTGTCTAGGGGGGTACCTTGGGTCGTGACACCCGTATTCTATCCCCTTAGCTTGTGTTTTGAAGTTTTCTTGCTGAGTACAGTGCGGTTTGGTACTCCCCCCTTGTTTTTGTAATGACCCTTCAGGTCATTTGTGTGTTTGTGCCTTCTTTTTGTCATTTAGAGCATTTCTGTAGTGACCCCAAGTCATTTATGACTTGCTGGTACTGTAGGTTCGGTTACCTGGTCGTTCATTTGGGTTTTGTGCCTATTTTTCTGTTGTTGAGCTTTTGAAGCCTGAAAAGTTGATTTTGGTCATAACCTCAGGTAAACGAGCTCAGAATGATATTTCTAATGGTTCCATCAGCTCCAGAGCGACCAAATTAGGCTAAAAGAATGATTGGCCCGAGTCCAAAGGATTCCGGTGTGATTTTAGGGCCACTTGGCACTTTAACCTTTGAAATTTGGCTCAAAGTTGACTTTGGCCAACATTTGTGGTAAATGCACTCGGAGGAGAATTCCGTGATTGCGGTTAGTTTTGGAATGCCGAGTTTGGTCTACAATGACCCTTAGTGCACTTTTCGAGGCTTCCGATCTAATTCTGAGGCCCTCCGAAAAAATAAATTTCTTGCTAGGTCGTTCTTATGAATCTATCAAATTTCAGATCAATCAGATTTTTTTTTCAAATTCCAAAACTATGATCAATTTGGTTGAAAACGTTATTAGGCCAAAATAGAATTTAAGATTTTTTCGTTCAGTAATTCTTATCACATATCATCATTTGTGAAATAGATACATGAATCAAGAATAAAGAACAACATTCTAAAAATTATTTACATTATCTGAATATTATTTTCCAAAAATCAACATGTTTATGTATACATTGAATATTAAAATTCAAAATACACCTCATAGATATCCATGCATCTTGAATGATAAATTTTGATGAAAAATTAGCTACTCATACAATATACCTATGTGGTGTCAGATATTCACTCTAATAAATTTAGAACAAAAGTTAACTCGGATGGAGAGTATATGTTAAACTAAACCAAGTGAATATCATTGTCCCTAGATCCATTGATCCAATCATAGATTACTCAGATAGGGAGAGTCAATACAGATTATCAAAACAAGAGATTAAATTTAGTGACTTGTATTAATTTAATCCGATATGGAGGAAGGTCTAAAGTCAGCACATGGACTTAATACTTCACTAAGATTTAGTCATGAAGACCATAGAGAACAATCTCTATCACCACTATATCATAGTCAAGTAATTTTCATTAAAATTAATTTTCAAGATATAAAAAATAATTTAAAAACATCATCTGAATGATCTCAAATTACCAAATCACTCCATACCAATGAGTATTTATAATTTTATCGTTTCTAATGAATCTATCGAATTTCAGATCAATCAGAGTTCAAAAATATTATTTATCTCCAAAGCTATGATCAAATTCAGATTCAAACGATTTAAGAAAAAATAATCAGATTTATATCCTTATCATATATTAATTCATGTTAACTCATCACGTGTACTCATGTACCACATTTAACATAAATAAAATCAATATAAAGGATTATATTCATACTAAATCACATTTTACTTCCAAAGAAAAACTTTAAAATCATTTTAACGACCTCAAAATCATAACCACACAGTAGTGAGTATTTCTTTCTAGGCCATTTCCAATGAACTTATCAAATTTCAGGTCAATTAGAGTCTATAAAAAATCTTTATCTCCAATGCTATGACCAAATTCAAATTCAAGTGATTTAATCATCTTTAGGAATTAAAATAATATGACATACATTCTTATCACATATCAATTCAAGTTCAATCACCATGCATAACTATATTCCAAATTTGACATAAACATAACTGACATAAAGAATGACCTTATTATATTCAAATCAAATTTTAATCCGACAAACTACTTAAAATCCATCTAAACAATTTTCAATGGGACCATCAAATTTCAAGTCAACCAGAGATCACAAAAAAACAAGACCACCTAAACTATGACCAAATTTGAAAAATAATCATTTTAGGCATAGTTAAAGATTAAAAAAAACTTGATTTAGATTTTCATTCTCTTTTATTAATTATCTCATGAGCACAAGGCATACGTTGTGTCCTTCCTTTGTTAAGACACACAACACCTTTTTATAGCCAATGTCCTCTCGATTAATACATCTGGGAATTCAAGATATTACGTTTTCTCCTTTTGAGTGAAAACTCGATATCTCTTCTCATGAATTAAATAAGCATTACTAGTATATTAAGGTAAATCTCCATTCATGTAAATAAATATTCACCACCAATATTCACTTAGGACAATTTATACATGATGCATAGAGGATATTCTAATGAATCAAATAAATAGATCACTTTCGTAAATCTTATTTATTAATCATAATTCTCAATTCATATATTTTAATCTCACATATATAAAATATTAAAAACTAATAATTCCAAATAAAACAGACCACTTTAATGGTAATCGTTTATTAATTATAAATTTTTTAATATATATCTAAGGATTAATATAATCACCTGAGAAAGAAAAATTTTATGCTCATGAAAGTAATAAGCTACTCATCATGTGTCTCGTGAACCAATCAAAACAAAGGTAATGATAAAGTGCCCATGTGCACTGCCAAGTGCCAATTTCCAATCGGCACCAGCACTTGATCTCCCTCATTTGTTAGTTAATAATTTATTAGTATTATTTTTTTAATGTTCAACCAAGTCAAACTCCTATCTTATGGATCCAAATCCTTAAAAAATTATAACACTAGGAGTTATAGGATATACCAACCGACACAAGGAATCAACAGACACAATTTTGCGGCTTTAAAATATTTTTTGCTCAACCCCTACTTGTTTACTGACGCTGCCGAAATCCGAACAAAAGACTGTTAAATTTGACAAGATTCAAGATGAATTAATTCTTCATTGGTACAAAAGTCAAGATAGTAACTTTGTAGGTGATATTTAGGTAAATCATAAAATGGTTTCACAAGTTAAACCTTGACATTTTGACACATAGTGATGTCATGGATGATATCAATAGGAAGAATTTACTCCTATAAATAGGTAGCTCTTATTCATTTGTAAGACACACCTCTCACTTGCCTTCTCATCTTCTAAGACATTTGATCTTCTTTCTCTCTTGTTGTATTTCACTTGTACTCTTTGGAGTGAAATAAATATTGGTTGATTGTGTCCGAGGAGTAGGCAAAAGAAAACAAAATTTTGCCGAACCTCATAAATTCCTGGTGTTCTTTTTATTGTTGTCTCATTTACTATTTATTAGCTACCTTTAGATATAGCAGTTGTGATTTCATCATTCTCTATATATTCACCTTCCACAACAATTGGTACAAGAGCCAAGGTTTTATCTGAGTATGCTCTATGGTTGCAGCACAGTCTGAACTTCCACATCAGAAAATACTTACCTTGGTTTTTGCATTGTTAGCTAATAAATAGTATTTGTAGCAAAATGGAAGAAAATAAAAATGATGAGTCCACATCAAATGTCAACAATACGTCATCCTTGGCATCTCCGCTCATGAAAAGAATTGTGTCAAATGCGAAATTTGCAGTTGAAATTTTTGACGGGTCAGGACATTTTGGAATGTGGCAAGGCGAGATCCTTGATGCCCTTTTTCAACGAGGGCTGAATATTGCCATTGAAGAAAAGAAACCAAACAGTGTAGGAGAGGAAAATCGAAAGATTATTAACCGGGTTGCTTGCGGTACCATTCAATCTTACCTTTCAAGAGAACAAAAGTATCCATATACAAAGAAAACTTTTGCAAGTAAATTGTGGAATGCATTGGAGAAGAAATTCTTGAAGAAAAACAGTCAAAATAACCTTTACATGAAAAAGAGACTGTTACGCTTCACTTATATTCCTGGTAGCACAATGAAAGATCATATCAC
>JAGDQO010002585.1:0-17601 GCA_018342035.1 Solanum appendiculatum | reverse complement strand
AAAAAAATCTGCTCCCTGTCGGTTCAAACGGACTATCCTCAGGAAAAGAACTGAAAACAAAAGCCGAGAAACCCATCCTTAAAAAAGAAAAGACTCAATAAAACAATAAAAACTAGGAATTCATTCCCCCCACCCCACACTTAAAACATGACACTATTCCATGTGCAATGACATAACCTAAGAGTTAAAGAATAATTCTTTATTATTATTTTATTTATTTTTTTATGACAGGAAAAAAAATAAAAGAAGGGTTGGGTTAAGTGTGCTTCTCTTAAAGAATAAAAACTTTTATATATATATATATATATATATATATATATTTTTTTTTTTTTTTTTGAAAATAAATAATTTTGTACCTAGGTCCGCGACGCGGCTTGGATACCGACTTTACTGTCCGGAATTTTTTTTTTCGTTTTTTTTAAAAATTTAATTTTTTAAAAATCAATATTAAACAAGTCTAACGTACACTTCACCCTAACCAACATAGGCGAAAGAATCCCCATCCCACACTTGAAAAGATGCTATGTCAACAAAACATCAATTAAAATTTTAAAACAAGGATTAGGAAAACTCGCTTAGGCCTTTAGGCCTAGCTAGTCACATGTTCTCTTAGTTGTCATCACGGGTCATCATCCCATAGTTAAGCTCAAATGTGCTCCTTTGCTTCAAATTCTTGGGTACTCAGACTTCCCCTAATCTGCAAAAACAACAAAAAAATGACACTAAAAAATAAAATAAGAAGATACACTATAAATTGGGTTGCCTCCCAATAAGCGCCTGATTTAATGTCGCGACATGACACAAGTAAATTCACCACTTTTCTTTCTATTTTGAACTTATGAATTGTACCCCTAACTTTGCATCAATTTTTCGACTCCTCTCTAGGGGAGATTGTATAAAGAAAAGGGAACCAAGTAATATATTTCGCATCTTGCACTTCTTGGCCCTTATGTGAGGAATGTCGTTTTGTCTACGTGAACTAGTAAACTCAAGGATGTAGGGGCCGTGTTCCTCATCTATACACTCATCCATTAGTTCAGATGACTCGAATTTCATATCGTCATCCAAACATAATATAGAAGACTGTTTTGAATGAGATTCACGATGCCCCAACTCCAAAGCATCATTATTTACAACATTCTCACTTTTGTACTCTTTCTCAACATCGACATTAAGGAATAAGATATAGTTGAATGGTTGGAATTCCTCTTTTTGCTCCACTAGTTGGTCATCATCCACGACAATTAGTGATTGGACATCAGACGCCTCAATCTTTTTGTTCAAGTGATCCTCCAAGTCATGAATATCTGAGCCAAAGTGATCTATTTCTTGTGTTAGCTCAACTCTTCCTTCTATTAGTTGGGTTGTCATGTATGTCAGACCATCACAGATAGACTCTTGAAACTTTAGAAGTAGAGTTTGTTCTTGTAGCTATGATTGACTCACTATCTCTGCTTCTTCACAACTTTCTTCTTGTTGGGATTCAATCTCTTCCTCTAATTGAGCATTAGTTAGGTCTGTAACCTGCAATTGATCAGCATCATCCTTAGCTTGCAGTTCCATGAATTTGGCCTGCAGTTTCGTGGTTTTTGCTCGTTGTTCCATGAGTATTGATTCCAATTCCATGAGTGCTAAATTAATTCTGTCCAACATGTCCATAATTTGCTTCAAATAAATATTGTGCGCCTCTTGTTCAGCATTATCCACTTTATCACCCCTTCCAACATCTTAAATAACAGAGGAATCATATAATAGGGGTTCGGGGGAGGGAAATAAGAGTTAGGACAACCATTCCAATGACCATATTGGCCACCAAATATATGACATATAGGACACTCAATATCCAAGTGGGGTCCATCACAATACTTACAAGGATATCCATCATTCAACCACCATTAATCCCGATCATCCATATCAATAAGAGTACCAAATTATTCAAAGAATTTTTTTTTTTTTTAAAAAAATAATACTAAAAATTACATAAATAAATAAAAATAAAAAGTATAACCTAGAAGAATAATTAATTTCTAAGTCCCCGGTAGTGGCGCCGAAAACTTGTGTCTCCCAATTGCACATGCAAGTGTACGTTGTCGCGCAAGTAGTAAAGTGGTTCTTTTTAGAAACCGGGTGTCGAACCCACAGGGACTTGTCAATTAACTATTTACTAAATTTTACTAATCCTGATTATTTATTCAAGCGTACCAAAAGAGTGATTTATAAATAAAATAATGCAACAATTAAATACTAAGATTACCTAGCTATAATTGGGCAAAATTCCAGGGCTGCAACTTACTTAGAATTCATGCATAGTATCTTCTCCCATGAACTTCAATTAGTTATCAAATCACTGATTTACAGGGTTATATGTATGATTATGGTCTCACGACCTCTAATCGCCTACTTTAATTGGCAGTCTAATTACATCGTTGAGCGGGGATAGACTGAACCAATAACCGAGCATTACGTTTTCATCTTGTGTATTAACCAAGCAAGGTCTCTAGGTATATCCCTATCCTAGATACAAATAAACCCTAATTCTAGAGAAGATCATGCTCCTTTTGTTCCACGTTCTAACCTCCTAATCCTCTCCTGAGTTCTATTTGGACAATAAGTTATTTCAATGGTGGCCAATCACGAAATACTAAATCAAGAACAAAAGAGAAATTTATACGATAACCAATTTCAATCCATAAAATTCAGTACTAAACAATCATTCGTAGCAGCAGCCCCAGAATAAGGGGTTTTAGCTACTAATGTGTAAGAAAAGAAAAAGAGGAAAAGAACCCTAAAGAATATAATGACTTTTTTTCTACCAAAGTATCTCCCATAATTATTTCTATGGACTATTTATAGATGTCGAAAATCCCAAATAAAAAAATTTAGTCCAAAGCAAATTGAGAAACTCAAAACCAAAACTGAATTGAAGTCTGCGTGGACAGTGACCGACTCCAACATAACTTCCGTTGCCTTTCACAATTTGGTAGCTCTTTAATTGATGCCACGTGCCAACATGCAACTTCAACTGAAGTTCTTGCTGCAATTTACACATTTATATATTATTATATTCAATTTAATCTATTAAGCTGCCAGCTTGATTTTCCTTCTATAATCTTCCATTTTTAATTCATTTTAGCTCCAAACTTCTTCCTCTTCACACCAATTTAATCCTACAAATAAAATACACTATTTACCAAAATTCATGCTAAAAAGGACAAATACAAATACTAAATATGAGGTAAATAATGATAAAAAAATATGTATTTCTAGCTCACATAGTCCTTATCAAGTATTGAGGCGTATTGGCAGGTTGCTTATGAACTTGAGTTGCCTAATGATTTATCATCGGTACATCCGATTATCCGTGTGTCTTAATTGAGGAAGTGCATTGGAGATCTGACATCTATTATACCATTGGAGAGTCGTGGTATAAAAGAAAGAATATCTTATGAAGAAGTTCTGGTTGAGATTTTGAACCGGCAAATTTGAAAGTTAAGGAACAAGGAAGTTGCATCCGTAAAGGTATTGTGGAGGAATCAATTGGTTGAGAGTGCTACTTGGGAGGCCGAGGTCAATATGATGTCTCGATATCCTCTTCTCTTTCCCTCTGATCCTTCTCTAGCGTGAGGTATTTAGCTCCTCATTGTTCATTCTTACGAATTCATGTCTTAGTAAGTCTCACGTTCTCATATATGCATGTATGTTTTATGAAATAATTCCTTAAAGTATATGTTGGCTTAGATTCGATTTTCCTGTTGATTATGAGCATTAACGTGATTGCATTCATGTTGGGTTGTTGAATCTCTTCCTCTACCCTGTTTGTGTCGCCTTGAGTTCCATTCGAGGATGAATGTTTCCAAGGGGGAGATATTATTACACCTCGGTTTTTTAAAAAAAGGGAAAAAGGTTGCAGGGATTTCTATCTACTGGTTTAGGTCTACAAGACCTATCTACGGTTTGTAGAACTTTCTACGGGTCATAGACTAGTGTCACAGAAAGGGTGAATTTTTTTTTGAAGAATCAAGTTTCTGTATCTTTTCTATGGTTGAACAGGATGGCTTGTCAAATGATCTACGAGAGTCGTAGATGGGTCTCGTAGGTAGGTCCCAGACTTTGTGTAATTTTAAGGCCAAAGTTGATTTCTACAGTTGGTGTCTACGGACCATAGGAATTCCTACTAGTCGTAGACATGATCCATCAAAGTTTGGTCTAAGTAGGTTTCTAAACTTTTCTACGGTTGACCAGGATGGTCTGTAGAAAGTCCTATGGGCCGTAGGAAGTTCCGACAGTTAATTTTTAGGGGCTTTTGGTTCGTTTTCTAAATATTTTAAGCCTATGCTATGGTGTTTTTGCCTTCATCCTAAGCCCTTTTGGCTTTAAGTCCTAAATCTACCAATTTTTAAACCCATTCTACTATTTCCCAAAAACCTAACAAAATTTATTCTCCCAAATTCCCTCTCAACCTAAGGAAGAAGAAGAAGTTAGGGTTTGCTCCAAGGTCTTAAATTCACCATTCATCTTGGACTTTTAGTAGAAAGGTGTGTGGGTATTCACTCATGTAGTCCATTCCTCCATGGGGTCCCCAAGGTTTTCAATTTCAATTGATCAAGTTAGGGTTTTATTCAATCTTTATGGGTTCTCTTCAATTTATGATTTTATTGAATAATCGCTATCTTCTAATGCATTAATTGAACTAATTAAATGATTTTGAGTTGAATTCACATGAACCCATGCATGATCCATGATTTTAGATTATGAACCCATGATGAAGCTTATGAACTAGGAAATATGAATTTATAAAGATATGCATGCTCTTATGAAATTGATATAAATTATTTGAGGATGCTTTGAAAGGAAAGTATCAATGTTATTGTGAATGGTTTTGTCACATGCTACTATGATCATGATTGTGAAAGGTATTTCTCATATATGGATTCACATTGATGAAAGGTTTTCTCATCTATGTTGAATTGTGTTTTAAGGAGCTATTCTATGTTTAGATTTTAAAGATGTGGATTGGTGTTGATTATTGCCTTTTCTATGTTTTAATGATATTTGACTTTTATCTATTCTGTTGGGATTTAGACTTAGCACCGAGAGGATATTATGTGGAGGCTCAAATAGGGTAGCCTCTAGTAGCAACAACTAGTCCCTAACTATGTGCCCCAGTAGGATTGTCTTAAATTACATATCTAGTTGATCCACTTTAGCAAAAGATTATGTGTACAGGTTCTACCTTGGCAAGTAGAATCCCCTTCTTTCGGTACGAGGGATATACCGGTTCCATGATATAGCTCTCATGGTCTTATTGTCGGTTAAAACTAATATTCCATAAAATGAATATGTTTCTTCAAAGCTTTCTTATGTGTCTTATTTTAAATGCATTGACCATATCTTCTAATTTATACGTTGTTGCTTCTTTAAGCCTTTAAATGCTTTCAATTGTTGTTCATACCTTACATGTTTAAATTCTTCATGCTATTATGTCTATTTATGTATATTTCCCCACACTTAGTACATTCCATGTACTAATGCATACTTGTGCCTACATTGTCTCATTAATGTAGGGTCCAACGCTCCTACCTTTCACACTCGTGGCTAGTTGATCATTATATTGGATTCAAGAGTTTGTGAGTCCTCATGTTCCGAGGATCGAAACACATTTACTTGCTTTCTGTCTTTTAAGTTTTCGAATGATGTACGTGGTATATGGGTTACGTCCCAACCACTTCTTTAATGTTTAGATGGCTTATTGAGACTATGTTAGACTTTCCCTTTGTAAAAATCTTTCGAAATATGGAAATGCTACTTTTGAAATCTTTATTTCTATTATCTTGTATGATGTACGCTAAGTGGCTTGTGAAGGGTCTTTCGGGGTTCTATATGCCACGTTACGCCTAGGGTATACATTGGGTCATCACAGGTCCTCTAAAAGCTAGAAGTGAACTGCTCATCCCGATCTGATATAATAGAAACAAGCACACCATAAAGAGGAACTACCTCTCAAATATAGATACGGGCTAACCTCTCAGCGTTGAATGAAGACTGAATAGAGAGGAAGTTTGCTGACTTGGTCAATCAATCAACGATGACCAAAATGCTGTCAACACCTCTAAAAGTACGATAAAAACCTGCCACAAAGCCAAAAGTGATGCAATCCCACTTCCTATTCGGGATGGGTAATCTCTAAAACCCACCACCAGGTTTCAAATACTTGGCCTTTACCTGCTGGCCACACAGGCAACGGGACATATAGTCTGCAATATCTCTCCTCTGGCTGCTGCACTAATAGTGCTGCCTAAAATCACGATACATCTTCGCGGTGCCCAAATGGAAAGAGTATCTAGAATCATGGGCCTCATGAAGTATCAGCTAGATCAAACCCCCAACTCTGACAACACAAATACGGCCAGAAAACCTCAAAACCCCATATGAATCTAAGGTAGCCTAACCGGTATCACCCACTAATACCCGGTCATAAAGCGCCACCAAAGTCTCATCCTCAAACTGACGACCACAGAATTGACCAATCAAGGAAGAATGAACTCCCATATAGACTAAGATGTGCCTAGAATCTGAAATATCCAATCGAATCATCAGGTTCGCTAAGGACTGAATGTCCAAAGATAAAGGCCGCTCTATAGTAGAAAGGAAGTCTAGACTACCCATATTCACCACCTTCCAGCTCAAGGCATCTGCTACAACATTCGCCTTGATCGGATGATAGAGAATAGAGAGTTCATAGTCTTTCAGAAACTCAATCATTGATGCTTCCTCGAATTAAGGTCCCTCTTAATCATAATGTACTAAAGACTCATGTGATTAGTTTAGATCTCACAACGAAATCCATACAGGTAGCGCCTCTAGATCTTAGGCGTAAAACTATCGCTGCCAACTCCAAGTCATGAGTTAGGTAGTTTCCCTCATACAACTTAAGCTACATCGATGCATAAGCAATAGCCCAACCCTGCTACATCAGTATACAACCCAAACAAATGGTAGATGTGCCACAATATACCGTGAAGACCTCACCCTCAACTAGGAGAGTTAATACAAGACCAGTGGTCATGAACTCTTTGAGCTTCTGAAAGCTCAACTCGCACTCGTCAAACCACTCAAAGGGAACATCGAGACGAGTCAATCAGGTTAGAGGTGCTGCAATAATGGAGAATCCCTCCGTAAACCATCAATAGTAGCCTGCCAATCTGATGAAGCTCCAAATCTCTGTAACTGAAGTGTGACTAGCCCAATCACAGATAGCCTCAATCTTCGCTGGATCTACCATGATTCCATCCTTGGATATGATATGCCCCAAGAATACTACAAACTCAAGAAAAAACTCACACTTTGAGAACTTGACATAAAGCCATTGATCTCTTAATGTCTGGAGCACAATCCTCAAATGGTTCTCATGATATCTCCTACTCTGCGAGTATACAAGGAATCATCTATGAACACTATGATGAATGAATCAAAATACAGCCTGAACACCCACGTCATCAAGTCTATAGAGGCGGTAGGGGCATTACTCAACCCAAAAGACATCACAAGGAACTCATCGTGGCCATATCGAGGCCTAAATGCGGTCTTAGGGATATCTGCTACCCTAATACTTAGCTGATGGTAATCGAACCTCAAATCAATCTTCAAAAATACTATGACACCCTGACGCTGGTCAAATAGATCATCAATCCTTGGCATGTGGTAACGGTTCTTCACTATCATCTTATTCAGCTGCCTATAATCAATATACATGGGCATCGTACCAACATTCTTTCTCAAAATAGAATGGGAGCACACTAAGACGATACACTAGGTCTGATGAATCCCTTACCTAAGAGATCCTAAAGCTGAACACTGCGCTCCTTAAGCTCTGTAGGAGCCATCTGATACGGTGGAATACAAATAGGTTGAGTACCTAGCTCAAGCTCAATAGGAAAATCAATATCATGCTCTGGGGGTAGGCAGGTAGGTCGGTAGGAAACAGATCTACAAAGTCACAAAAAACTGGTACTCACTTTACTGGAGGGACCTCCCCACTCACACCACGCACATAGGCCAAATAAGATATACACCTACTAGCCACTAGCCTCCGAGCCCTAACAAAAGAGATAACTCTAGTCGGTGTGCTACTACGGGAGCCCTACCACACCCCTGGGGGAATACCATGCATGGCTAAGGTAACGACCTTAGAGAAGCTATATAAGACTGTGTAGTAGGGGGATAACCAATACATGCCTAGAATCACATCAAACTAAAGCATATCATTAAGGTCGGACCTAGTGTCACACATCTGGATAGTCATCAAGAAATATCGAAACACTTGATGACTACTAAAGAGTTACCCATGGGGGCCGACACATGCAACGGTGCTGCTAAAGGCTCAGAACTCAAACCTATACGTGAAACATGATGAGTTGGTAGATTTGATTCATTTATAGCGTTGATTGTGCCATATTAGTGTCCTTAATGCCCATTTTTCACCTATAACTAATGTTAAATCATCTATGTGCAACATGAAGGACTAGGAATGAGGTTAGGGCAATATAATGCAAAAAAGAGCAAAAAAATGCCAAAGTTGAAGGAACAAGAAATCTGAGGCTCGCCAAAGGCAACTCGGTGAGTCACCGAGTAAACTGTCACTACCCAATTTCTCAAGTCATGATGGTGCCTACCAACCCACCAAGAGGCAAGCCAAACTCTATCCCGGAACTTAACATTAATGGGACTAAGAGTGGTAACTCATCTAAAACCAAGCGGAAGCATACAACAAGAACACCTAAAAGAAGGCTGAAACGGAACCAAACAAAAATAATATATACAAGACACCTCCCAAAATCTGGAAGTCACATGTACGAACCACTAACAAGAGTACAAGTACCAAAAGTGGACCACAAAAACAACTGTCTTGAAAACAAAAGACAAGACAAAAATAAATATACAGAAGGAGACATGTAATCCTAGAACGCCATGTGCTCACCCTAATCTCCTGAACTGACAGCTTCAGGCCCGATCTCAATGCTGATAACTGGTGCTCGGACCTGCATCACGAAAATAGATGCAGAGTGTAGCATGAGTACCAAAACAATTGGTACCCAGTTGGCATCATAGGCCGACTGAGCAAGAAAGGTAAAAACAGGCATACAAGATAGAATCAATAACAACAGAGGTCAACAGAACGGAAACAGAAAAGCGGAAAGTAAGCTGAGTATTGCTAGGGTAAGCCCAACTAGGCCTCCCATGAGACCCGCTAGGCACACTCGTGTGTAAGTTTTAAAAAAACCCGAACGGACCCCCATAAGCCCAACAGGTACACAAAAGAGCTATAACTAGGGGATCAAGGAAACCAGAACATCGAACCGATGAATCACCCAACACTGAGCCAATCACAAGTCCGACTCCCCAAACCAATTCACCAATCCTTTTAGCCACACCGAGGGCATGAACCCAGCTAGTCGAGTGCTAAGAGGGGGTATACCGACCCTTTCAAATAACCAGATATCCAACTGCCCAATAGGCTATCACTCTGGGGGCCCTGCCTTGGGCCTAGCCCATGCAAGACTAGTGAGCCTTCTAACAATCCGAGGGCCCTGCCCCAGCCAGACAAGCGTGTGGGCTATGTCTACTCCGAAGAGGACCCCGAATAACGCATATCCAGCTGCCCTGCCAGCTAATCACTCCGGGACCTTGCCCATGCCAACCAAGTGAGTTAGCTATCCCCCTCGGGGGCCTTGCCCAGACAGACAGAGTGTGCGGGCCATATCAAATCTGAAGAGGATCTCATCTAACTCAAGTTCGTGGGTCGCCACCCACTCCCAATCACATCATAACGCACGAATCAATTCAAAGCCACTGCGGATCGACATCCACTCCCAGCATTCGTCAACACAAAATCTGATAAAGCCAACACCAATAATACAACGCAAGACTAAAAATCAAGGGATGCTGCCCCCACATGGATATCAACGATGGCTCCCAGCCTAGCTCAATCCAACCGTCAATCGGTGCATCACAACATCTTCCGGTAACATCCCACAATTGCAGAGATAGAGGGGAAAGAATCAAAAGATCCGAAAGCCACGAAAACGCCTAATCTAAGGCTCATACTATCAAACCCAAGTCTGCTATACCAGCTACAAGGATCTAGTCCCATCCGAATCGACGTCGGATACATACTCAAGTCGGTAGGTGCATAGGACTAAGGCAATACTACCGTAACCTATTCTAAGGCCGAAATTACAATAATCAACCAAACACATAATGAAATCACCCGGACCCACTAATGCAACAACAGATAACCACCCAAAAGATAACTCCCAACACAAATACCAACAATCCAAGTCAACAACCCAATCCACATCATGATACTAGCCCAGAACAACCCAACAGTAAATTTTAAACTAAGAAATCGGATAAGGATAAGAACAATACTAGATACCCACCACAGATTCAGACAAATCAACAAGAATTTATGCATTCAAGCTCAATCTAGAAGAAGGGAAGCCGTAACCTACCAAAAAGCTGATCACAAGCGCTCCAAGTCACTCAACCAGAGATTTCCCCTTCCAAAAGGCCTCAGACTGTTGCCACGCTATCAAAAATAGAATCACAGCATCAATACGGTCGTTTAGACACTAAAATCAACAAAATCAGAGACACCCATTTTGGAGTCAAATCGGGCAAAGTGGGACCCGCTCTGGATATTCCGGAATTGACTCCGTGGAATGGTCTCAAATCTTTCCCTGAACTAGAATCCCAAAACGGATCGCCCATTAGGGTTCAGATCTACTCCTAATAGCCAACAACAACAAAGAGCAAAACTTAACACAAATAGGCCAAGAAGAAACTTACAACTCAAATTCATGGAAATCGAGGGACACCCAATGCTTAAAGACCAAAAACACACGAAGACTACGAGAAACTGAATGCCTGGAACTTTGAATCGCTAAAAACCGATGCAAGATGAGGGAGATATGATGTTTTGAAGCTCTCCACCTAGTGAGCTTCGACTTCATTAAATCGACAATGCCAGGCCTGCTCTTCTCCGCGAAATGGGAGGTGAGCCAATCAATACTCCGTGAATGCGGAGAACAGGAATTTCCCCTCACCTAACAGAGCTTTGCGGACGCGGAGAACCTTCCGCGAACGTGGAACACAAGAACCCGACGCTCCTCACAGACCTCCGCGAACCCGACCTCTGGCCCGCGAACGCAGAGTAGACTCTCTCACGCCTTCGCGAACGCCCAGAGCAAATGAGTCTACAGTTTGACAGCTGCACCAGCTAAGTTTCGGACAATTCCAAAACTCCGACGGGGTGCTTGGGATTTGTTCGGAACCCCGTGCACGCAAACAAAATATGCTACCCCATCAAATTAAACGTTCCGTACTCAATGGCGCAGTCAAAATTTCCATACGAGGTCGTTTCAACAAAAAGTGGGTCCCACACCCAAATGAGCCATTTTAGCCAACCCCTACCGGAGGCCTCAAAATTAGATCGGAAGCTCTCGAGAATTCTCGCAAGGTCGTTCTAGACCAAACTCGACATTCCAGAACTAATCGCACTGTCAAAATATTCATTCGAGTGCGTTTTCCAAGAATGTTGACCGAAGTCAACCTTAAAACAAATTTCAAAGGCTAAAGAGCTAACTAGCCTCAAAATAACACCGAAAACCCCAGAACTCGGGCAAACCATGCTTCAAGCCTAATTTGGCTTCTCCGGAGCTGATGGAACCGTCAAAATCCTCATCTGAGGTCGTTTACCTGAAGTTAAGACCGAAATCAACTTTTCAAGTTTCAAAAGCTCCAAAACAGAAAAACAGGCATAAAACCCAAACGAAATACCAGGCGATCGAACAGTCAGTGCCAGCAAGTCATATCAACTTTGAAGAGGATCTCATCTAACTCAAGTTCGTGAGTCGCCACCCACTCCCAATCACATCATAACGCACGAATCAATTGAAAGCCACTACGGATCGACATCCACTCCCAACAATCGTCAACACAAAATCCGATAAAGCCAACACCAATAATACAATGCAAGACTAAAAATCAAGGGCTGCGGATATCAACGAAGGCTCCCAGCCTAGCACAATCCAACCGTCAATCGGTGAAACACAACATCTTCCGGTAGCATCCCACAATTGCAGAGATAAAGGGGAAAGAATCAAAAGATCCAAAATCCACGAAAACGCATAATCTTAAGGCTCATACTATCAAACCCAAATCTGCTATACCAGTCTACAAGGATCTAGTCCATCCGAATCGACGTCGGATACATACTCAAGTCGGTAGGTGCATAGCACTAAGGCAATACTACCGTAACCTATTCAAAGGCCGAAATTACAAAAGTCAACCAAACACAGAATGAAATCACCCGGACCCACTAATGCAACAACAAATAACCACCCAAAAGATAACTCCCAACACAAATAACAACAATCCAAGTCAACAACCCAATCTACAGCATGATACTAGCCCAGAACAGCCCAACAGTCAATTTTAAACTAAGAAATCGGATAAGGATAAGAACAATACTAGATACCCACCACAGATTCAGAAAAATCAACAAGAATTTATGCATTCAAGCTCAATCTAGAAGAACGGAAGCTGTAACCTACCAAAAAGCTGATCACAATCGCTCCAAGTCACTCAACCAGAGATTTCCCCTTTCGAACGGCCTCAGACTGTTGCCACGCTATCAAAAATAGAATCACAGCTTCAATACAGTCGTTTAGACACAAAAATCAACAAAATCGAAGATAGACCAATTTTTGAGTCAAATCGGGCAAAGTGGGACCCGCTCTTGATATTCCGGAATTGACTCCGTGGAATGGTCTCAAATCTTTCCCTGAACTAGAATCCCAAAACGGATCGCCCATCAGGGTTCAGATCTACTCCTAATAGCCAACAACAACAAATAGCAAAACTTAACACAAATAGGTCAATAAGCAACTTACAACTCGAATTCATGGAAATCGAGGGACACCCGATGCTTAAAGACAAAAAACACACGAAGCCTACGAGAAACTGAATGACTGGAACTTTGAATCGCTGAAAATCGATGCAAGATGAGTGAGATATGAAGTTTTGAAGCTCTCCACCTAGTGAGCTTTGACTTCATTAAATAGACATTGGCAGGCCTGCTCTTCTTGGCGAACAGGGAGGTGAGCCAATCAATACTCCGCGAATGCGGAGAACAAGAATTTCCCTCACCTAACAGAGCTCCGCGAACGCGTAGAACCTTCCGCGAACGTGGAACACAAGAACTCGACGCTCCTCACCGACCTCTGCGAACTCGACCTCTGGCCCGCGAACGCAGAGTACACTCTCTCACGCCTTCGCGAACGCCGAGAGCAAATGAGTCTACAGTTTGACAGCTGCACCAGCTAAGTTTCGGACAATTCCAAAACTCCGACGGGGTGCTCGGGATTTGATCGGAACCCCGTGCACGCAAAAAAAAATGCTACCCCATCAAATTCAACGTTCCGTACTCAATGGCGCAATCTAAATTTCAATACAAGGTCGTTTCAACAAAAATTGGGTCCCACACCCAAATGAACCATTTTAGCCAATCCCTACCGGAGGCCTCAAAATTAGATCGGAAGCTCTCGAGAATTCTCGCAAGGTCTTTCTAGACCAAACTCGACATTCCTGAACTAATCGCACTGTCAAAATATTCATTCGAGCACGTTTTCCAAGAATATTGACCGAAGTCAACCTTAAACCAAATTTCAAAGGCTAAATAGCTAACTAGCCTCAAAATCACACCGAAAACCCCGGAACTAGGGCAAACCTTGCTTCAAGCCTAATTTTGCTGCTCCGGAGCTGATGGAACCGTCAGAATCCTCATCTGAGGTCGTTTACCTGAAGGTATGATCGAAATCAACTTTTCAAGTTTCAAAAGCTCCAAAACAGAAAAACAGGCATAAAACCCAAATGAATGACCAGGCGACTGAACAGTCAGTGCCAGCAAGTCATAAATGACTTGGGGTTGCTGTAGGTACGCTCTAAACGACAGAAAGAAGGCATTAACATAGAAATGACTTGGAGAGTCATTACAATATCCACTACTAAAAGGACTTTCATCCGCGAAAGTAAGGATCAAGAAGTACCTGGGGGCTCAAATAAGTTGGGGAACTGCTCTGCATCTCCCACTCGATCTCCCAAGTAGCTTCCTAAACTGGACGAGCCTCTAACGGACCTTAACTACAAGAATGACTCTGGACCTCAGCTGCCTCACATCTCTGGCCAAAATAGCAACTGTCACCTTAGTATAGGTCAATTGATCATCCAACTCAACAGCATCGTACTGGAGCATATGAGATTCATCTGGAACATATCGGCGCAACATCGAATCATGGAAAACTGGATGAATAGCTGAGAATGCTGGAGGTAAAGCTAACTCATAAACCGCTTCGCCAACTCCCTCAAAATCTCAAAAGGCCTGATATAACTAGGGCTAAGATTGCCCTGCCTCCCAAATCTCATCACGCCCTTCATGGGCGATACTCGGAGGAATACTCTATCACCCACGACAAAACTCAGTGGTCGACACCTGCGGTCTGCATAGCTCCGCTGTCTACTCTGGGCCGTCCTGAGCTGGTCCTGAATCAACCTCACATGCTCTAAGGACTCCTGAAACAAATTTGTGTCATGCGGCCTACGCTCCATACACTCAAACCAATCAACCGGAGTGCGGCAACGCCTACCATATCAGGCCTCAAACGGGGCCATTTGTATGTTGGAATGGTAGCTATTGTTGTATGCAAACTCTACCAAGGGCAAGAAATAGTCCAACTGACCTCCAAAATCTATGACACAGGCCCGCAACATATCCTCAAGAACTTGAATAGTGCGCTCTGAATGGCCATCATTCTGCGGGTGAAATGCTGTGCTATGATCCACACGGGTGCCCAATTCCCCATGAAATGCTCTCCAAAAGGTGGAAGTAAACTGTGGACCTCGATCTGAAATGATAGAGACATGCACACCATGAAGATGGACTACCTCCCGAATGTCGATACGGGCTAACCTCTCAGCATGGTAGGATGTATGAACAGGAATGAAGTGTGCTGACTTGGTCAATCGATCCACGATGACCCAGATACTGTCAACACCCCTAGGAGTCCGTGGCAATCCCACAACAAAGTCCATAGTGATACGCTCCCACTTCCACACAGGAATGGGTAACCTCTGCAACTCTCCACCAGGCCTCATATGCTCGGCCTTCACCTGCTGGAAACACAAGCAACGAGACACATAGTCTGAGATGTCCCTCCTTATACGGCTCCACCAGTAATGCTGCCTCATATCACGATACATCTTAGCTGTGCCCGGATGGATAGAATACCTGGAATCATGGGCCTCGCTAAGGATCAGCTGGATCAAATCACCAACCCTCTAAATACATAAACAGCCAGCAAACCTCAAAACCCCATCCAAATCTAAGGTAGCCTGCTTGGCATCACCTGCTAAAACTCTATCTCTGAGCGCCACCAAAGACTCATCCTCAAGCTGACGACTACAGATCTGATCAAGTAGAGATTACTGGACCCCCATATAAGCTAACACCCAGTCGAAATCTCAAACATCAAGTCTGATCATCTGATTGGCTAAGGACTGAATGTCCCAAGCCAAGGGTCGCTCCAAAACAGAAAGGAAGGCTAGACTACCCATACTCACTGCCTTCCAAGTCAAGGCGTCTACTACAATATTCGCCTTGCCCGGATGATAGAGAATAGAGAGATCATAGTCCTTCAGGAGCTCTATCCACCGGCGCTGCCTTGAATTAAGATCCCTCTGAATCATGATGTACTCAAGGCTCTTGCGATTAGTGTCTATCTTGCAATGAACTCCATAAAGGTAATGCCTCTAGATCTTAAGTGCAAAAACTACCGCCGCCAACTCCAAATCAGGAGTGGTGTAGTTGCGCTCATGTAGCTTAAGCTGCCTCGATACATAAGCTATAACCCGGCCTTGCTGCATCAGAACACTACCCAAACCAACACCAGATGCATCAAAATAAACTGTGAAGCCCTCGCCCTCAACTGGAAGAGTCAATATAGGAGCAGTGGTAAGCAACTCCTTGAGCCTCAGAAAGCTCCTCTTACACTCCTTCGACCACATAAAGGGAACATCCTGGTGAGTTAACCGAGTCAAAGGCGCCGCTATAGTGGAGAAACCCTCAACAAAGCGTCTGTAGTACCCAGCCAATTCGACGAAGCTTCGAATCTCAGTCACAGAGGTGGGCTTAGCCCAACCACGAATAGCTTCAATCTTCGCCGGATCCACCAAAATGCCATCCTTGGACACCACGTGCCCCAAGAATGCTACAGACTCAAGCCAAAACTCGCACTTTGAGAACTTGGCGTAAAGCTGATGATCTCTCAAAGTCTAGAGCACTATCCTCAAATGCTGCTCATGCTTATGATGGCTCCGTGAGTACACTAAGACGTCATCAATGAAGACTATGATGAAGGAATCAAAATATGACCTGAATAAACGAGTCATCAAGTCCATGAATGCGGCAGGGGCATTAGTCAACCCAAAAGACATCACCAGGAACTCACAATGGCCATAACGAGTCCTAAATGCTGTCTTAGGGATGTCCACTGCTCTAATCCTCAGCTGATGATAACCAAATCTCAAGTCAATCTTAGAAAACATGGCAGCACCCTAAAGCTGGTCGAATAGGTCATCAATACGGGGCATAGGATAACGGTTCCTCACCATCACCTTATTCAAGTGCCTGTAATCGATACACATCTGCATGGTGCTGTCCTTCTTCCTCACAAATAGGACTTGAGCACCCCAAGGTGACACACTAGGTCGGATGAACCCTCTACTCAAGAGATCCTGAAGCTGATCACTGAGCTCCCTGAACTCTGCAGGTGAAATGTGGTATGGTGGGATATAAATGGGACGAGTACCCGGCTCCACGTCTATGTCAAAGTCAATGTCTCGATCTAGGGTAGGCCAGGAAGGTCGGCAGGAAACACATATGCAAACTCTCGGACAACAGGCATTGAATCAACTGTAGGGCCCACCTTACGAACATCTCTAACATATGCCAAGTAAGCCAAACATCCGTTGTCCACCAGTCTCTGGTCCCGAATACAAGAAATCACCCCAACTGGTGTGTGACTACAAGAACCCTGCCACACCACTTGTGGGATACCAGGAATGGCTAAAGTCACGGTCTTGGCATAACTGTCAAAGAAAGGCCGTTGAGGAGATAGCCAATCCATACCCAGAATCATATCAAAGTCTACCATACAAAGAACAATAAGATCAACCAGAGTGTCCTGCCCTCAAATAGTCACCACACAAGACCTGCAAACCCGATCCACTACTAAAGAATCCCCTACTAGGGTCGAAACACGCAATGGAACAGATAAGGGCTCAGGACTCACTCCCAATCGAGGCACGCAGTAATCAGACACATAAGAATAGGTAGAACCATGATCAAATAAGGCTAAAGCGGACTGATGCCATAAAAGAACCATACCTGTGATCATATCATCGGATGCCTCGGCCTCTCCTCTAGCTGGGCTGCATAGAAATGGCCATGGGCACCTCTGCCCCGTGCATCCACTCGACCGCCTG